>JAGIQG010000003.1:43226369-43508679 GCA_024679065.1 Sphyrna mokarran | reverse complement strand
CCTGTACTGGTAATACACTAATTCAATCCACGGTGACTTTAAATCTGCAAATGGCTGCATTTGTTTCCTGTTTTAAAATTACATCTTCATTCTTGGTGCCACTACTGACTACAGCTACCTGCTCCAACTGGTAAACTGTGCCATTTTGCATGTTCTGTAGCTCCTATGCAGCCTTCTCTGTGCTCTCCATCACTAGGACCATCTCCAGTGCTTTGTAAAATGAATATCTATCTCAACTAACACCTTCCTTTGGATGGAGCAGACGGTCTCTCAGTATATCATTGAGTGGCTTCAAAACTGCAGTGCTGTGAGATCTGTCTCAGCTTGATGATATAAGTTGCAATGGTCTTCTCTGGGCTCTCCTCATTAAATTAAATTTAAACCACCACAGGATTACTGAGGGCTTTGGATGACAATATGCTTTCACCAAATCAATTATCTTCGTGTATGATCTAGAACTGTATGCATTTGGCAGTGTGAGACTATGGATTAAATGCTCAGGAGGATTTTCTTTCTCTTCTCCTCTTCTATTCAATTGGCACGGAAGTAGTAGCCAGACACTCAATTATTGTGTCCAGTCCACCATGGAAACATCAAAGGAATCAGTCCCTCCAAATATGAGCATATCTACAAGCACTTTCTTAACTTAGATTCAACTTCAAGAGATTTATACTCACAATCTTGGAACCACCTTTTGTTCTTTTACCTAACTGGTTCGCCAGTTAGAAAAATGAAAACTGTAACATTTATTTGCATACAGCCATAATTTGGAGGCAGCTTTGTGCTGCCAGTTATTTTCAGGATTGAACCTGTTTGACAAACCTGCGCTTGTTAGGGTGACCCCCAACACTCTCCCCCCCCCCCCCCCCCCACCCCCCCCCCCCCCCCCCCCCCCCCCCCCCCCCCTCCCCCCCCCCCCCCCCCCCCCCCCCCCCCCCCCACCCCCCACCCCCCCCCCCCCCCCCACCCCCCCCCCCCCCCCCCCCCGCACCCACCCCCCCCCCCCCCACCCCCCCCCCCCCCCCCCCCCCCCCCCCCACCCCCCCCCCCCCCCCCCCCCCCCCCCCCCCCCCCCCCCCCCCCCCCCCCCCCCGGCCCCCCCCCCCCCCCCCCCCCCCCACTCCCCCCCCCCCCCACCCCCCCCCCCCCCCCCCCCCCCCCCCCCCCCCCCCCCCCCCCCCCCCCCCCCCCCCCCCCCCCCCCCCCCCCCCCCCCCCCCCCCCCCCCCCCCCACCCCCCCCCCCCCCCCCCCCCCCCCCCCCCCCCCCCCCCCCCCCCCCCCCCCCCACCCCCCCGCCCCCCCCCCCCCCCCCCCCCCCCCCCCCCCCCCCCCCCCCCCCCCCCCCCCCCCCCCCCCCCCCCCCCCCCCCCCCCCCCCCCCCCCCCCCCCCCCCCCCCCCCCCCCCCCCCCCCCCCCCCCCCCCCCCCCACCCCCCCCCCCCCCCCCCCCCACCCCCCCCCCCCCCCCCACCCCCCCCTCCCCCTCCCCCCCCCCCCCCCCCCCCACCGCACCCCCCCCCCCCCCCACCCCCCCCCCCCCCCCCCCCCCCCCCCCCCCCCCCCCCCCCCCCCCCCCCCCACCCCCCCCCCCTCTCCCCCCCCCCACACTCTTCCCCCCCCCTCCCCCCCCCCCACCCCCCCTCCCCTCTCCCCCCCCCCCCCCCCCCCCCCCCCCCACCCACACTCCCACACTCTCTCCCCCCCCCCCCCACACACTCTCCCCCCCTCTTCCCCCCCCCCCCCCCCCCCCCCCCACCCCCCCACACACACACACACACACACACCACACACCACACACACACCCACACACACACAAACCTGCTCTCTGATTGTTTACCTGGCTCATGTGACCTTCTCTACAGTTAGACCCTTAAAGGAAACAAACATCACAATAAAAGAACCATAGGTTGTCATCTAAGTGTAATAAACCCACGCTTGTTTGAATTACATTTACATTAGAATCATTGCCAGTTTCTGAAGCAGATGCCGCCATTTATTTAGCTTAAACTTTAATTCCTGAAACTAAATGTTATATCCTAAAACATATGAATTATTATATAGCTTTTCAAAACAGTGCAAAGAGTGACTAACATGAGGAACACGTTTCCAGCTGATCCAGGTCGGTACGGTGTCTCAATGGTTAGTACTGGTGCCTAGGAGCTGGAGCTTTGCATGACTGTGTGGAGTTTGCATGTTCTCCCCGTTTCTGCATATAGGTCCTCCAGGTGCTCCAGTTTTCTCCCACAATCCAAAGATGTGCAGATTAGCTTGATTGGCTGTGCTAAATTGCCCCTTGGATATGTAGATTTGATAATTAGCCATGGTAAATGTATGGGGTTGTGGGGATAGGGTGGGGGGAAAGCACCTACGAAAGACACAGTTGGTGCAGACCCAGTGGACCGAATGGCCTCGTTCTGCACCCTCGGGGATTCAATGATTAATAGTGAAGGGAATTTTAGAAATGACAGAATGTTACAGTAGCCGGGGGAAAGAGATTGGGGTGTGTTTGGATCACCAGAAATGCATGAACTGAATACTTATCTTCGTGGATGGAGCAAAGGAAAAGTTAACCATATAATTTATGTGGCCCACTGACAATGCTTTCGAAGCAAATCTAAAATGCTGAGGTATGACACATTTAATGTCATAAGACACACATTTCCATGTTATAAATGAAACTTACTCTCTTCACAGCAGCATTTTATAAGGCCAACTGTCATAGCAAAGTCATGGAACCAATTACAAAATAGTTGTGATTTTCAGTACACATCCTTTCTTGAACATTGAAACTATGCAAACTAGCTTGAACAATCATAGAGATGGATTTAGATCTAATCCTATTTCATTTTACCTCTCTTTATTCTATTATTAATCCTTTACAGAAAAATGGGATGCACTTTATTTCCAATGGTTGTTCAAGTTTGGTATTAGGGTGAAGCAAAAACGATTTTTCACCAATGCTTCTTTTGTGAGATGGAAATCAGGTGTCAAGGTCCAATCTCGTTCTAAAATGAAAAAGAGTGAATCAATCTCCTCTAGGGATGCCATTATTCTTTACGATGTAGAGATGCCGGCGTTGGACTGGGGTAAACACAGTAAGAGGTCTGACAACACCAATTTTAAATCCAACCGATTAATTTGATAGTAAACTCGCAAGCTTTCGGCTTTTATAGCCTTCTTCAGGCAAATGAGGATTTCTGGTCTGCAATAGCACACATATCAGCACAGACAGTTTACAGATTGCTGATTAGAATGCAAATCCTTACACCTAACCTGCTATTCAAGTCTTAAAGTGGCTAACAATGTGAGTGGAAGGAGCACTGATCACAGGTTAGAGAGATGTGTATTGTCTCCAGACAGCACAGTAAGTGAGGTTTTTTGCTAACCTCGGCAAGTCATGGGGGTTACAGATAGTGTGACATGAAGCCAAGATCCCTGTTAAGACTGTCCTCATGCATGTGGAACTTGGCTATCAGTCTCTGCTCATGGATCTGCGCTGTCGTGTGTCACAAAGGCCCCCTTGAAGGACGTTTACCCAAAAGTTTCTAATCGCATTCTAATCAGCAATCTGTAAACTGCCTGTGCTGATATGTGTGCTATTGCAGACCAGAACACTTCATTCGCCTGAAGAAGGCTACAAAAGCCGAAAGCTTGTAAGTTTACTATCAAATAAATCGGTTGGATTTAAAATTGGTGTTGTCAGACCTCTTACTGTTATTCTTTACTCCAGTGCTGGGTGACACCCAGACATTTCAGTGTATGCCAATACATGTGACGGTAATTAATCAAATCAAAAGCGGGCTGCAGAGTCTTAGTTGCTGGCCTGAGAAAAATGAGTGTTGCTGAGGCAGGTAGAAAACTGGGAAGGTGCCTCAAAATGGAAGTATAAGGTTCATAAATACTTCAGAGCAGAGCTGGTGGGAGGCACTTCATAGAAGGAAAACCATTCCAGTTGAACCGCTGTCTCACTTTCTGGTAGACAAAGCCTCTAATGGCTCCCAGACTGTTACAGGTGAGTTGTGTCGATGCAGTTGGTGCCCCCCCCACACACCCATGGGCCTTTAATATTTAAATTACACTGTAATCTTCTGTGAATGTGAACCTGCTGATCATTAACAATGATTGTAGTCTGAATGAAACTTTAAAGCAATGTTACATTCACAGCCCCTATGTGGTACTTTTTATTTTGCCATAAATGAACATTCCTGGAAGCTCTTCCTGTACAGCAGGATTCAGAGGTAGGATTTTCCTGCTGGTTTTGGGACCTAATGGGGATTCTGAGCCTGACTCTTGTAAGGAGTAAGATTAGCAGGGCAGTTTTTCTTGGTGGCAGCCCCTGATTGGCTGCATCCATGCTTGTGTTATTAGGTTTGATGAGTGGGCTCGCAATGCTGTCAACCTAACCACCCATTGACACTATCTACACTTCCCATTGTCTTGCCAAAGCAGTCAGCATAATTAAGGACTCCATGCACTCCGGACATTCTCTCTTCCACCTTCTTCCATTGGGAAAAAGATACAGAAGTCAGAGGACACATACCAACCGACTCAAAAACAGCTTCTTCCCTGGTGGTTGTCAGACTTTAGAATGAACCTACCTTGCATCAAGTTAATATTCTCTAGCTGTGACTGTAACATTACATTCTGCACTCTTTCCTTTCCTTTTCTATGAATGGTGTGCTTTGTCTGTATAGTGCGCAAGAAACAGTACTTTTCACTGTATACCAATGTAGGTGACAATAATAAATCAGAACAAATCAAAACCAGGCTACAGAGCCTTAGTCACTGCCCCGAGAGAACTGAGCACTGCTGAGACAGGCGGAAAACTGGGAGGGTGCCTCAAAATGGAGCTGTCATGTAAGTAAATACTTCAGAGCAGGGACGGTGGAGGGCACCTCATAGAGGGGGATCCCCTCCAGCTGGATCAATTGATCCGTGTTGTCTGTTTTGTCTCCCTTTCCACGGAGTCGACGGAGCCACTAATGGCCACCCAGACTGTTACAGGCAGGCTTGTTGAGGCAGCTGATGACCTCCCAACATGCATGGGCTTTTAATATTTAAATTGCACCAGAATCTCCTTTTCCCCACACTCCTCCTCCTACATCGCTCCCCGGCAATGGATTCAAGCGTGGGAAAAACATATTTGCTAACATGTATCTCTTGTTGTCCACATGCAAATACTGCAATGCAATTGCAAATAAAAAGCATCGAGCAACAGGCAAATATGTGATTACAGATTGCACATGTTTCCTGTTTCCTTCAGCTCAGAGATGCTCTAACCTTTGGCCGGGGTATGTTGTAGAGGGATTCATCTGCTATAAATTAGATTTGCCTGTGCACCCTTCAGATTAAAAAAGCCTTTACTCCCGATGTTGCTGATAGTGTGAAGTAATAACAGGGCAGCTTGGGTAAAAGGGCATCTGAAACCTGAGTGAAAAGGACAACAAGCGAGCATCTCCTTAATAAATTAGATTTCGGAATTGAGAAATAAACACAAATAGGACAGGGAATGGACTGAACAAAAATGGGTGAATTGAATACAAAATTAAATAACTAGATAGGAGAAGGGGGTGGTGGTAGAAAAGGAGCATTTACATTCAAACAGAAAGAGGAGAAAAGAAACGGGAAAAGTTAAATTTGACTTTCAAATTCACTGGAAAAAATTCATAACCTTGAAGGAATGAGGCTGCGTGCATGTAATGGTTTATTTTTCAATGCCAGAGAACAGATCTTAACATGTAACATATTGTTAAGAGAGTACTTACACTTGTAACGACAACTTTTTCTGACAAGTTTAATGCATTTTAATAACAAAGTTTGGATCTTTTGGAAATTTCTGAATATTTCATCTGGTCTTGTTCCTGAGTACCCATAAATAACAGAGCACCAGCAACTTATTATTTTCTTTTGGCAGAATCTAGCCCATATTGTCCATACATAATGTATGTCTATAATTTTGTTTTATTCAAGGGATATGGGCATCACTGGCTAGTCTAACATTTATTTTCTATCCGAAATTATCTTTGAATTGAGTGGTATGCTAGGCTATTTCAGAGGACAGTTAAGATTGCTTCATAGCTGTGGGTCTGGAGTTACATATAGACCAGATTTTTTTCCTTTAGGGAATGTAGCCCAACCCATCATATAAATCAGCCTCCCATCCATTGACTCTGTCTATACTTCCCGCTGCCTCAGCAAAGCAGCCAACATAATTAAGGATCCCACGCACCCCGGACGTTTTTTCTTCCGCCAGTTTCCGTCGGGAAAATGATACAAAAGTCTGAGGTCACGTACCATCTGACTCAAGAACAGCTTCTTCCCTTGCTGCTGTCAGACTTTTGAATGGACCTACCTTGCATTAAGTTGATATTTCTCTGCACCTTAGCTATGACTGTAACACTACATTCTGCACTCTCTCATTTATTTCTCTACGAACAGTATGCTTTGTCTATATAGTGCGCAAGAAACAATACTTTACATGTATGTTAGTACATGTGATAATAATAAGTCAAATCAAATCAAATTAGTAAACCAGGTAGGTATTTGCAACAATCGACAATTTTTTTCATTAGACTGTCAATTCCGTAATATTTTATTGAATTCAAATTTCATTATCTGCAGTGGGGAGATTCGAACCCAAATCCCCAGAGCAATAATCTGAATCTCTGGATTACTAGTCCACTGATAAAATCACTTTTCTATCTAAATTCCAAACATGATGGTTATATATTCCTCATTATATATTCCTAATCAGCTTCATTGCTCGCGCTAAGACAAACTTTAATATTTACTTCAATTCCAAAACATTCAAATCTCAAAAGTAATATTAACTAAGTTCTTTATTTTATTTCATGCTAGTTAGAAATAGACTTGATGTATTTGCAGTTTTTCTTTCTCTTGTTATGAAGCATTATGACAGAACCAGTTTTAAAGAGTTATTTCAGACTTTGACCATCTTGATGTAAAGGTAGATCATGCTGACATTAGCCAAGTTCATCCAACCCAAAATTAATGACTGATAAAATTGCTGTTCCCATCTTGGCTAAGATTAAATGTAGTATTGACATGCTGTGCTTGGTTGAAGTCATTAGGTTACATTTTAGCTTCATTTGAAGCAATTTTTTTAAAGCGGTGTCTCGGCTTTTTTGGCTAAGGTGCAAATGAGACCAAGCCTTGGAAGAGGAGCTATACTTACTCCAATCAGCTTGGATCGTGTAGATCAAGCCCAAGACAGGAGGTGAGAGCCCTGTCTTGTCAGCTTGGATCGGGAATGTCTCAACTTGTTAAGACTCTGAATTGGACTTGATTTGATTGAATTGGAATAATAACAATATCAAACCAATGGTGCTTGATGGCTTACCTTTCTTTTCTGCACTTCGATGCCTTTATTGAAGTCAAATGGTATCCCAAGAGCCTATTTTACCAATTTGATTCTACACCCCACCCACCCCCTCCCCCCACTCACGATCTCAAGAAGAGAGCTATCAGACACGAGGCATTTATCTCCTTCTCCTCACTAACCCTCACTCACGGAGAACCCAAATCAGACTAATATGGAGCATGTCTGTTTCATGCCGACTCTAGATGGGCGAACACAGTGGTAAGGGGAGGTGTGCCAGTAAAGTTGGGCGTGCAACCCATTCAAGTCAATTTAAATGCATGCAAATGCTTTTAGGGTGTGGGGTCCCAATCACGGCCATTTTCAGACCTTGGTAAAGGGGGAAACAGGCGAGGAGGTGGATGGCGCTATTCACCTCACGCCCAACTTTACCAAGTTTTTGCGCCCGAAAATGGGTGCAATGCAATAGTAAAATCAGGTCCTGAGAATTGGAAACAAGGAAACCCTGGAATAAAGCAAGCTTTGCAAGATTCACCTATGTATGCTGGTATACATAATTGCTGCTAAATTTCTGATTTATCTTTTTATGGAAAATGCCTCTTTACTACCTCATTGCCAATTTCAAATATTTTCTTTCCTTGGGGACCTCTGTATCATACCCTCACTGAAGATCTAGACCAGGGATCAACTACTTTAATAGCAAGAATCTTCTTTTTAATTCAGTCAGAAATGTAAAATATTTAGTGCTGCAATACTGGTATTCAAATCCCAAAAAATTGAAAAGCAGACAGACACATATCAACAATATCTCGAAGAATTTTACCTCAAAGGTATTAAATTCTGTTATACTTCCTCGAGTACAAGGTGACTTAATATAAGAAAATGACAAAAATCATTTAATTGCAACCAAAATAAATTTAATCAATCAAACACAAGAGTTGCACCTGAATGGTTAACCCTCATGCATCTCTGGAGTCGTAGAATGTAAACCCTGATTTAGGTAGTCTCAATACATTGAGCCATTAGGTCAACATGACGTGCACATACAAATAAGTTAAGTCAAATATTAAACAGCTGTTTAATGAAATATGATGCAGATACAAACGATTCTATCTGTATATTTTCAGAGTTTGAGGTATAAAACTCTTTTACTTAAAATATCCAAATTCTTAATTTCTAACAATGGATCTGATGATATCCTGACTTTAAAAAGTGTGCATAGCTAATTATATGAATGAAGTAGAATTAATTAAGCAAGATTTACATACAATTAACAAAAATACTGAAGACAACATGGAAGTTCCTTTTACCACAAAACTGACAAGAAGGTTTTGATTAAACGATATAAGTAAAACAAATGCAATTACTTGAATACAAGCTTTTTGGTACCTTTAATAAAATCCATTTAGCTCCTTAATGTTTGGCTTTCTGTTTCCCATCTGCCTTAACTGTTAATTGCCTCACTAACAGAAATTCAACTGAGCTGTTAAAAAAGGGTTAAGAGGAAATCCATACATGCTACCGCAGAGCAACATAAACCCGAAAAATTAGTAGTATTATTAAAATCTTACATATCCTATAACTCTCACACAACATATGTACACATGTGAGTTTAACAGGCTAAAAAGGTTAGCTGGTCCATCAGTGCTTATTCCATCAGTGCTTATTCCATTGAACCAAAGGTACAGCAACATCATGATTAAGCACACAATCTCACCAGTGTATGCTGCCAAGCTTGCTTGGAGTGGCAAAAAAAACAAGGCCAATCGAGTTAAGAAAATCTCTGGAATGTTTCTATAACCCCCCCTTAGGTGATTGTAACGAGTAAAAGAAACCATATGGACCAGGTATATATTACCTAGTATTTGAAGTACTTTTCATATTATCATATTCTAATCAGGAACTCGTTTGTCATCATTTCCCCAGTCAGAAATCCAGCTGTTGGTAGCCAGTAGATGATTAGTGTTAAAAACGAAATTTAGGTGGATTTTCTCATGTTGCAATCCTACATAAGTTTAGAACTTGGCAGATGATCTTTACAATGATGTATAAGTATTTGTTGTAACAAAGGCTACTAAAATTACAGCTAAAAGTGAAATATTTTGTATTTAAAGAGATTGCAAAGTAGAATTTAAATTTAAATTTCAATTTATAATGCATTGTTCATAAGGTAAAAGAGATGGGTATATCTTTCTAAAGCTCAACCAGTGTCTAGGAAGGCAATGGTGTAAGAAGATCTATTCATATTTAAGTTGCAGTGTCTTGATGAGAATTGTTTCATTGATATATTTTATTATGATAGAACCATAGAATCCTATAGTGCCGGAGGAGGCCATTTGGCCCATCAACTCTGCACTGAAACAATTCCATCCAGACGCTATCCCCATAACTTGACATATTTACCTACCTAAGAGACAATTTAGGAAAGCCAAGCCAATGTACGTGCACATCTTTGAAATATGGGAGGAAACCAGAGCACCAGGAGGAATTCCATGTAGACATGGGGAGAATGTGCAAACTCCACACAGACAGTGATCCAGGGGTGGGAATCGAACCCGCGTCCCTGATGCTGTGAGACAGCAGTGCTAATGACTGTGCTACTGAGCACTTTCAGCCTCCTAGTATGAAGAGGACTGAATACTTCATAAAGTGAGAATTGGAAGAAAATGGTTAAGTGGAGTAAATTCCCCATAAAATTAAAATGAACAAGCTCTGAATGCAGCATCTGATTTTGCTTGTCATATCATGTAATTAGTTGGTTGAATTATTGTTTATAAAATAAGACTAGATTGGTCCAGTGGTACTTGTACAGTAATTGCATTTCAGTATTCTGGTCAGCTACTTGTGCTGAGAGCAGTGTTTTTTTCCAAAATGTCTTAATATTGTTTTCAAAGGCTCATTATGATTAACATGGCCCTAGGGCTAAAGCTCGTCTAATTGCAGAATAATACAATATTTGACTGATTTTGAATTTTGCTGCTGTTTTTCTCACAAAGACATCTCTTGTTTTCTCATCTTACTCCTTCTCTCCTCTGCTGTCACAGACACTTACAGTCCACCTGCCACATCACCCTTGTGGACTATGTTTCCTCTGTTATTTGTGCATGGCCTGTTGCACTGTACTGGCATTTTCCAGATTGCTGCACGGTTGTGCCATTGCTTAACAGGAACATTGCTTGTGGCTATTCTTCAGTATCAATCTCGGTAATGAGGGTTAGAGAATAGCTCAACTACAGACACGCTTATCTAATTTTAACTCTGAAGGAGTGGGTGTGTTTTGAACAGGTTAAAATCAGCTATGTTCTCGCTCAGGTTTAATCCTACTCTTGCCATCTATTCTCTTGAGCTGAATGTGTGGCACCCTGCTAGCATTTTAGAAGGTGGTTCGTAAAATAAAGCAAGTGTCTAATCTACTGCCTAACTCACACCCCTAAAACGTCACCCATACTATGTGGGACAGTTAAGGCGTCAGGCTGCCTATTCGTCCTTATAGAAGAAATGAGGCTCCTGTGATATAAAATAAATCATAAACTCTAACTCTCATTTTAATCTTTGCTTATTTGAAAATGAACTTTGTGGAGGCAGAAGATGGCTACCTGATATCTGGGATTGTAAGGTGGCCACGAAGGCATGACAGATTGTATTGGAGACAGGTCCTGACATGTTGTTCATGGAATCTCATGTGTGGGGCTACCCTATTGGAAAATTTTGACAGGATTCTGCACACAATATTTTTAATTTTCACATGTGTGATACTCCTAATTAGGCAAATGAAAGTGATCAGGGGAGTCGCTGATATGAAATAAATTTGCATAGTATTCAAACCACATCAATTACCAGTAGTTATTTGCCACTAAGCATTCAGCTGACATTATTGATGCTCAAATGACATGAGATGATGCTGAATCAGCTCTCAGCTAATCCAACTGTGCTCATAGCAAGACCTTAAGGCTGTTCAAGTGCTCACAGACACAAGTGTATACATCCCTGAAGTATGTTTAAGTGTATGTACTAGCAATTATTATAGACAGCTTCTACACATCCACCTCCTAGTTTCTGCTGCTATGGAAATGTATCCATCAAGCCCCATTCTTACCTACTCTCCCTCACTGATGACCCCACTCACTGCCATCTCATCCTACACACTACTCCCAGGTATTCCCACCTCCCTCTAACTCCACGCTCTACACAATCCCCTATACCCACACTATCCCTCCTATCCCTCTACCCACATGTCCAACTCCCATTTCCCACTCCCATCCTACTGCCCACCCCACCTTCATGATCCCTCCTTGGCCGGGGCTGGCTGGAATCGGGAGTGGATGCCAGGCCCGACTGGCATGATGCCAGAGGCTTGCTTAACATGTGGGCACTTAAGGGCAAGTTAAGTATTGGATTGTTGTGAGAGAGAGAGAGAGAGACAGATGGTTGGGCTTGGGGCTAGAATAAGAGTACAGGGGTGGGTTGGGACTAGGGGTTGATAGTTGGGTGTAGATGCTTGGCAGGTGGAGGTTGGCAGCCCCACTTGTCTCGAGATTAGACTGTATCTGGTATATGTGTCTAACAAGGGCTTTTTAAAATCCCAGTCAATTCTAAACACATGAAATACTCCATCTAGCTTAAATTCAAGCTGTCCCTGAAATTGCAAAATGTGAAAAACAAGTTTAGCCTTTTTCTCTGTGTGAACAAATTATAACCATTTATTCATTTCTGAAGTGTCCTAATTATATATGAATTCTACTTTCTACCTCAACTATATCACTATGTCGCTGGAGATATACTGGAAATTGGGAAGCAGATGCATTCACTACCAAGCTGATTGCTGGTGTGTACACTTAACCACATTTCAGGGACAAATGTTCAAGTATGAACTGCATGATTCAGTTAATTTCCAACAATAATTTTTATCTGTGTACATTTAAACAGGCCAGTTTACTTGCTGTGAGCACACTTGAAGCTCGCCAAGAGCAGATTCAGCATCATTCCATGTCAGTTCAACACCAGTGCTGTCACCTGAACAGATTTTGTTCACAGTTGATGTGGTTTCAGTGGTTTTCAGGAAAATAAATGTTTGCAGTTGGTTTCAAACAATCCAAATCTTTGCAGTTGGTTTCAGGTCAGTTCTTTCACTTGATCACTTTTAGATGTCAAATAATAATTTAAAAATTACTTCCAAAGTATCAAACCCAGAAGCAAATTAAACTGTTGGGTGCAGAATCCTGTCACACATTTCAAGTATGACTTCAGCCAGGAACCCACCTGAACTGAAATTTCTCTGTGAACATAGAACATAGAACATTACAGCACAGTGCAGGCCCTTCGGCCCTCGATGTTGCGCCGGCCAGTGGACCCTCTAACCTAAACTATTCCAATATCATCCATATGCCTATCCACCGAACATTTACATGCCCCCAAAGTAGGCCAGTCCACAACTGCTGCAGGCAGGGCATTCCATGCCCTCACCACCCTCTGTGTGAAGAACCTGCCTCTGACATCCATCCTATAACTATCACCTCTTAATTTAAAGTTATGTCCCCTCGTGTTGGTCATCACCATCCGAGGAAGAAGGCTCTCACTATCCACCCTATCCAATCCCTTGATCATTTTATACGCCTCAATTAGGTCACCTCGTAACCTTCTTCTCTCTAATGAAAATAACCTCAGGTCCCTCAGCCTTTCCTCATAAGGCCTTCCCACCATACCAGGCAACATCCTGGTAAACCTCCTCTGCACCCTTTCCAATGCTTCCACATCTTTCTTATAATGCGGCGACCAGAACTGTACGCAATACTCCAAGTGCTGCCGCACCAGAGTTTTGTACAGTTGTAACATAACCTCACGGCTCCTAAATTTAATCCCTCTACCAATAAAAGCTAACACACCGTACGCCTTCTTAACAACTTTATCAACCTGTGAAGGAAACCTACTGGATTTGTCCTTCTGGACTTTGGAAATCATGACTGATATCTAAGTTATTCATAACTGTAAACGTCTCTTTCCTATCTTTTTATTGTATGTGTATGCATACATGTCTAACTATATGTCTAATGATCGTCCATTGATCATATGGTAGACAAATCTTCTAGCCTTGTTTCATTATTGCATGGTGAACCAATACAGACTTCTCTGCTCCTTCCCTCCCAGATCCTGGCAAACTGCCTGTGCCTGAGAGATTCAGGGATATCTCAATGCCTATCTCCATAGTAATGTGTATCACATGGGGCTTGTATCCAATTAGAAATGCTTATTAGATATCCTTATTAGCTATCCCGACTCTCTTATAATTTGGAAGTAAATGGATTGTTCAAAGATTTTTTTTCATTTATGGGATGTGGGTATTGCTGCCTGGAATAGCATTTATTGCCCACCCCTCATCGTCCTTTAGAAGATAGTGGCAAGCTGCCTTCTTGAACTGTTGCAACTTTTTTGGTGCAGATACATCCACAGTGCTGCTAAGAAGGGAGTTCCAGGGTTTATACCCAGCAATTGTAAATGAAAAATTGTCATTAAAGAACTGAATTCTTCAGATACTGTTATTAAGAAGAAAAGCTGAACAAATTTTGCAATCAGTGATGAGAAGCATTCAAACTATGGCATCATTAATAAGTCTTTCTATTCTGGATCAAAAATAGAAATAGAAACAGAGAATAAACACATGGAATTGTTACCTATAAAACCAATGTGCAGGATTTTGGTATGATTTATTATTGTCACATATATTAGCATGCAGTGAAAAGTATTGTTTCTTGCATGTCATACAGATAAAGCATACCGATCATAAAGAAGGAAACAAAAGAGTGCAGAATATAGTGTTACAGTCATAGCTAGGATATAGAGAAAGATCAATTTAATGCAGGTAGGTCCATTCAAAAGTCTGATGGCAGCAGGGGAAAAAGCTGTTCTTGAGTTGTTTGGTACATGGCCCCAGACTTTAATCTCAAAACTATATGCCACAGCTAAAGCCTCCTTATACCTTGAACTTTGTTGCCAACTTCCTCACCTTTTCTTCTGAGTATACTAGGCCACACTGTAATATATTTCTATAAGTTCTATATGCCCTCTGGTAACCTATGCAAGTGACCTATTAAAATTTATTTGTTGAATATATTGACCGAATGGCGGGGTGGGGGATGGTATCACATCAAACTTAATCTTAACATCTATGCACGCACTGGATCTCAGTTTCAGCTGATTTTCCTTTTTCTTTCTGCTCATTCTGAGACAAGACTGTGTGATCAATTTCATGTCCCTGACATTTCCACTGAAGGAATTAGCAATCAGGGTAGAATTTTTGTTCTGTGTATAATACTGGACACTTATCATTTTTAAGGCACAATCTTTCTGTTAACACAAAGGCCCACCAGGCAGACTTCCATGTTACCTCCACAGACTAGACTCTCAGCATAATCGCATATCTGTTCAGGTCTTTTTTTGTCCTTGCAAGTAAGGTTGTTGCTGCACTGAAGTGGTAAATCCTAAATACAATGTTTTGAATAATAAATATGATCATTTGCTTAATTCATTTTTCATTAAAAATTATATTTGAGATATTTATTTGAATGAAATTGATTTTTGATTTTCTCAATAAAATGCAAATCATTACAGATTGTTGCATTTTATAATACAATTTTTGTTGGGATTTAATCCCTGTAAAGAAACTTATAAATGCTTAAGAACATGACGAAATGCATCCACAATACATACTGCAAGAAAATCCACAACCTTTGGGCATATTCTAGTTCCACAGTTGTGGTGTTATGTTGGTTACATAGTTGGGCATGTGATAATGTATTAATATTCAACTCCCACCACAGCTGTTGAAAAACTTAAATTCAGTTAATTCAGGAAATATAAAATAAAATACTCATTAATATTTGTGATCATGAAGGTTTCATAGAATCTCCATAGTGCAGAAGGAGGCCATTCTGCCCATTGAGTTTGCACTGATTGTCTGATAAAGTATCTTACCAACACCCTCCCCCACTCTCCCCGGCCCTACCACAGTAACCCCATATATTTGTCATGAACAATCTGCCTAACCTGCACATCTTTGGAGTGTGGGAGGAAATAGGAGCTGCTGGAGGAAACTAAACAAACACAGAGAACATGTAAACTTCACTTAGGTAGTCACCCAAAGCCAGCATTGAACCTGCGTTCCTGGATCTGTGAGGCAACAGCATTAACCACTGTGGTATTCTGCTGTGAGATTATCATAAAAGTCTATGTGGTTCAATAATGTATTTTCAAGAAGAAAATCTGTCATTCTTGCCTGGTTTGGCTGTTATGACTCCAGGCTGACACAACGTGGTTGACGCTTAATTGCCACCTAAAATGGCTGAGCAAGAAACTCCATTGAATTCGAGAAGGCAGTTCACCATCACCTTCCCAAAGGCAATTAAAGATGGGCAATAAATGATGGCCTGGTTAGTGACACTGTGAATGAGTAAAATAAATTATGGTTCACCTTGCAATACGTGCAGCCCTCCATTGTAATCCTGAAAGCACGCTGTCAGTGAACGCTTAGTAAATTGCTTAAAAATGAACAGCTCCCCTAAATTGCTCCCTTGCAGTCTCAAATAATATTATGAGAGGTAGTCTTTCATAAAAGAATACAGAGTTTTGTTCACCCTCAGGGGAACTTATCCCAGAGCAGACAGTCATCTGAAGAATTATCCATTCACTTCAATATAGGCACATGTATTGATGGTATTTTTCTTTGTTGTAACATTTAATCATATCTCTATTTATACTCTGTTTACTGAGCACTTTCTCTTAAAACAACGTAATGCAATTTTATTACTATCAAGTCTTTTGTGCAGCATTGAGAACTCTCCAGGGCAGATGAAAGGGGATGAGGGATTAGGGCAGACAGATAAAATGAGAAGTTCATTCTCTCTGGAATTGCCTTCCTGTGTCCCCTTATGATGCAACATGAATAATTAAAAACTGTAAATGCTTAAATGCACAGCAAATCAGCCAAAATGTGAAACATCCAACAAGCTAAAACCCTTCAGCAGAATTGTTACTCCAGATCCATTAACCTATATTTTTCAGCTGCTGATAAAACTGTTGCATATTTCATGTATTTTTAATTTTTATTAACTATTTGCAGCTTTTACAGTGTCGATGTAAGTGTTATATAAAATTTGAAAGTAAAACCAAGTAAATTGGAAAGGCTATGAATGTAAATGTTAGCAACAGCAGCAGCAGCACATATATTTATGACTGTTTTATGAAGTGTTCTAACACAGTTTTAAATATCCAATGTCCTATTCCTTTGAAGTCCAATCATGGTGTCACCAACTGTGCACAGGTAATGAGGTATTTATAAATTGCCATCTCAAGCGCAAAGGGACGTGTTTGTTAAAAGGTGTCTGTGGGGAAATAGGCTGCTAAGTGAAATGGTAGAATTATGAGTATTAGTGGCAGCATGGTGGCACAGTGATTAGCACTGCTGTCAAACAGCGCCAGGGATTTTGGTTCAATTCTGGCCTCGGGACACTGTGGAGTTTGCACATTATCCCTGTATCAGCGTGAGTTTCCTCTGGGTGCTCTGGTTTCCTCCCACGATCCAAAGATGTGCAGATTAGGTTGAGTGGCCAGGCTAAATTCCCCCTCACGTCAGGGGGATTAGTATGTGGGATTACAGAATACGGCCTGGGTGGAATTGTGATCAGTGCAGACTCAATGGGCTGAATGACCTCCTTCTGCACTGTAGAGATTCTATGATTCAGTGAATTCTGTAAATAGCAGCATTATCCTCTTGGTTTAATTACTGTAACAAATCTGAAAGGAATAGGTATTTAAAATCTGTCCTGTGACCCAATGGTAGGGTCCCTATTCCTGGACCAGAAGGTCTTGGTTTGAGTCCAATAACAGGACATGTTGGACGTGGAAGGACCATTGAACATAGTTCAAAGAGCTGATAATCGCAGATTATCAGGCCCTGTTATCTCGGTGCCTTTGCAGCTGGAAGCTGCCAATTACTTCTGAATTTAGTCAACTCGGGTGTAAGCATCAAGCTCTACATCTTGTGTACTATCAGGGGCCTCTAATTCAATTGGGAATGATAGTTTTCTTCTAAAAATGCTTCCTTTAGCATAATGAGAAAGCAAAAAGTCAGCTTTCCCAATCAAGATGGGGGACTCGGTGCAAGAATCATTGAATTTGCAGTGAAATTTCAGAGGCATTCATCAAATCTACTTCTCATGCATTAGGGGCTTTCAGTCCACAAGTGCAGTCAGCCAGCAACAATTGGAAGTTTCCATTTTTGAAAGCTGAGAAGCATTGCTACAGGTTGCAGATTTCTCAAGTCCAATTATATGATGCGTTTTCATCTGGTTCAGGAGGCATTCAGGTTTTCCCTCTGGTATAGCATAAGTCAGAATTCTCATAAAAGAGTGTTTACCATATTGGTGAATGTTTTAATCTTGCAACTTCCTTTCTTTTTCTCTCTTCATAAAGATGCTGATTTGAGCTAGTGAGCAGCACCATAATCACCTTCTATTAAGGAAGTCTTGTGATACAGAAGTAGGACCCCGACCACTGGACCAGAAGCTTTGGGTTTGAATCCAATGACAGGACTTTGTGCCATGGTGGGAGCATTCAGTATGGTTCAATGAACTGATAATTAGCTCGGGAATCCTTCCGCCACTCTCCCCAACTATTCACCAAAAGGGGTAAAAAAAACAGTGTGGGTGCAAAGATACACTC
This sequence comes from Sphyrna mokarran, assembly GCA_024679065.1. Taxonomy (NCBI): domain Eukaryota; kingdom Metazoa; phylum Chordata; class Chondrichthyes; order Carcharhiniformes; family Carcharhinidae; genus Sphyrna; species Sphyrna mokarran. The sequence goes on along the minus strand of JAGIQG010000003.1, from coordinate 43,490,627 downwards.
GGGGGGGGCGGGGAAAGGCTCTTGTACCTCACCAAAGCAAGCAATCTTCTTGTGTGAGTGAAGATGGTGCATGTCAGCAGGCTGTTGCTCAATTGGAGCAAACATTATCACGGTTGAGCTCAATCCAACCTCTTCCAATATGTGCACAAGTCTACTGAATGGTGCTCAAGAATTGAAACCCCAGCTGTATTAGCTTTCATTTCCCCCTTGCTTTCCGAGTGCAGAAGTCTGGAGATTAGTTGAGCACAGACCAGGATTTTATGACTTTAATGATTTTTCATCGCTGCCACCTTCTGTAGTGGGAAATCCAGCAGCTTTTTTCATCAGAAAATAATTTTCTTCTTGAAGTCACAATCACCTATCTGCAATTTTATCACAGTGTTCTCTGCTGTGGTCACAGTAATCTGTATCTGGAAGACACACAGTGATAAAACAGATGGTGAAAGTGGGCAGTGCGTCTGCATATTATCTTTTAAAAGATTACATCCCTAGGTGGTAATTGCTATTCATAATTCTCCCTGGATTCAGTTAGCATGGAAAATGCAATGATAGGAATAGGTTTTATTTACAGCATTTTAGCAATATTTTCACTATAGATAAAGTCAACAGATGGCTTTAAATTTGACCAAGGTTATCTTTAGTTCTGTGTCCTAATAGTTCGCAATGCATCTAATGGTATTCAGGTTGCTCTGCTTCTCTGCTGTCGGATCGGGTTTCTAATTTATTTGCTTTCCAAACAACTCTATAGTTTGTAACTGAGCGATATTGGAATAATCTGAATTTAATCAACAATTTTTTAAAAAATTCTTCTGTCTGTAATGTTTTAGATGAATTTTTACATTAGATAATATCTAGAGATTGATGATGGGTAACATGCATGGCTACATGTTAAATACTGCATTTTGCATAAAACATGGACAGGGTGTATTGAATGGTGCTGAACTGGATCAAAATAAAATTGAAATTGATCTTGTCAGATCCACATTAAGAATCTTTTGGCCCTGGGCTGGAGTCGTATGATCTCATTGCAGGGAGTGGAATACTTGCAATGAGGGCACTCTAGTGATTTTGTACAATTCCCAGGTCTTGAGCAATTAATTATTTGCAGTCAGCTCCTAGCCAAGATGTGCCTACAGCTGGGAGTTTGCCAACATTTCTGGATCGAAATTATCCTTTCTGAAGGGTTGTAAATGTAACCTAGTCCATCACTTAAGCCAGCTTTCCATCCGCTGGCTCCGTATGCACTTCCCATTGCCTCAGAAAAGTAGCCAGCATAATCAAGCCCACGTACCTCAGATGTCATTTTCAATCAGGAAAATGATACAAAAGTTTGACAACACATACTGACCAACACAAGAACAGCTACCTGCTGCTATCAGACTTTTAAATGGACCTACCATTTATTAAGCTGATCTTTCTCTACACTTTAGCTGTGAGTGAAACATTGTATTCTGCACCGTCTCCTTTCTGTATCCCTGATATACTCTATATATAGTATGTTTTGAATGTGTAATGCGCAAGAAACAATACTTTTCACTATATCCAAATACACATGACAACATAAATCAAAACATTGGGGCAGGAAGATTTTAAAGACCACAACTATTTACTTAAAGGAGCCAATTAATTGTTGCTGGTGAGATATAGAAAAACTGCAAAAAGGAATAGGTTACTTCCACAGTTGCACCAGATTCTTAAATACAAAATACAGCAATTGTTGTATCATTTTGTTTCCCAAAATATCCTCCTCAATGAACAAATGTCTCTGATGCTTGGCATGAGATGATTGGTCAAGCAAACAAAAGATTTGAAGGTAGAGAAAGAAAATAGACAAGCTGACAAAGTAAAGTTAGCTGGTATTGAACAAAATCAAATTTAGAGACAATGCTTGTAAGAAACTAATTGCCTCCTCTCATTAAGTTACGTCTTCCTTGAAACAGCATACGACATGCTCAGATAGGCTCATTTCAAGCTTTGTATGCATATTGGTGATACAACAAGATTTTTTTAATTCTTTTGTGGGACATGGGTATCGCTAGTTGGCGAGCATCTATTGCCCACCCATGAAGGCAGTTAAGAGTCAACTACATTGCTGTGCCTCTGGAGTCACATGTAAGCCAGACCGGGTAAGGACAGCAGATTTCCTTCCCTAAAGGACATTGACAATGGTTTTATGTAGTCAGTAGATTCTAACTTGCAGATACTTCTCATTGAATTCAAATTCCACCATCTGCGGTGGGATTTGAACCCAAGTTCCCAGAACATTAGCTGAGTTTCTGGATTAATAGTTAAGTGATTATACCACTAGGCCATCGCCTCTCCAAGATGAAATGAGCCTTGATATTAATGGAAGGACACCAGTGGCAGGGGGAGGTAGAAAGAGGCTGAAGAACCCAGCAAGCCAGGAACATGGAAGACATTGTTTGATTAAGGCTGTAACTCTGCGTTCTGTGTCAGCAGAGAACAGGAATAGCAGGAGGCTAGTGCTGTGGACACTTGAGGATTATCTCCAGCAATTGGGAGTGGGAGACTGACAACCAGAAGCTGGAATTTGGGCTGGGGCAGACCAAAACCTCTTTAATGGTGCTTGGGAGAGGTTCCTGTTTCTCCCAGACTCTCTCTAATTACTTGCTGTAATTATGCATGCTTTCAGATTCCATCAGAACCAAAAAGAGTATTAATTCATAACGAAAAACCGTACAGAGGCCAACAGTAACTCCACTGCCCCCACACACACTGCGCAGCCTACCCTGCTGTCCCAGTCCCAATATGTCTTTGTCTTCAGCCCAAGAGAATACTCAAAGCTGATAGCCCCAATAAGTACCTCAAGCTAGGTGACCTTTTCTGTCATATTGCCCTTAAAGGGAAAATCGCCAATATCACCACACTTACTGTTGAAAGTAGACAGATGTTGGGAATCTCACTTTCTATTAAGCTTAAGTTATCGTATTGATGATGTCATGAGGCTAACAAGACAAGCTAAGGGGACTGCACGGTGGTACAGTGGTACAGTGGTCAGTACTGCTGCCTCTCAGCACCAGGGATCCATGTTCAATTTCCGGCTTGGGTCATTGTCTGTGTGAAGTCTGCACGATCTCCTCGTATCTGCGTAGGTTTCCTTTGGATGCTCCAGTTTCCTCTCTCAGTCCAACGATATGCTGGTTAGGTGCGTTAACTATGCTAAATTCTCTTTCAGTGTACCTGAACAGGGGCCAGAATATGGCGACAAGGGGATTTTCACAGTAACTTCATTACAGTGTGAATGTAACCTACTTATGACTAATAAATAAACTTTAACTTTAAGACTTTTGGTACAATAATTTACAGGGATTTAGTTTATCATCTGAACTTTGCACTTCAACAAATTAAAAGGACAGAAATATGGTCTGATTTTTTTTTAAAACCTCTGTTCCATTCCTGCTCATTGAGGATAGGAGGAAGGGTGGTGTGAGTTTAAATCAAAGCCATTGACCAAAAAGTGCACATTTTGTTGTTGTTACCAGTTGAGTTTAACACACAGCTGACCTGCATGATGTGATGTTCAGTAAGTCTACTACAAGTTGCCCTGCAAGGTTATCACCTCTTGTATTTTCCAAATTTCCAACATCTCAATATTGCTTCTGTCCTTGTGGAATTGGAGTGGGCAAAGCCAAACCTGAGGAGAAATTTCTCCAGTTAGATATTTTGTTCTGCATTGGGCAAGCCAATTTTAATATTGCTGTAGTTACAAATTGGCACAGTTGAGTTGAAGGTCTTCATGAATAGCACGAGCAGTAACATGCTCCTCTTGTTAGTGTTCGTTCAGTTGCTCACTCTCTCACTTAACACACAGTATAGTGAACCAAGTACACACCATTAGCTATGCTTCTTAGTGTCAGGAGCTGTGATTCAAGCACCACTCTAATGGAAATAAAAACAGAAAATGCTGGATAAATGCTGGGTGATTGAGAAAGTGAAAGGGCATGGGATCCAAGGGGACATTGCTTTGTGGATCCAGAACTGGCTTGCCCGTAGAAAGCAAAGAGTGGTTGTAGATGGGTCTTTTTCTGCATGGAGGTCAGTCACCAGTGGAGTGCCCGAGGGATCTGTTCAGGGACCCTTGCTATTTGTGATTTTTATAAATGACCTGGATGAGGAAGTGGAGGGATGGGTTGGTAAGTTTGCCAATGACACGATGATTGGAGGTGTTGTGGATAGTTTGGAGGGATGTCAGAAGTTGAAATGAGACATAGATAGGATGCAAGACTGGGTGGAGAAGTGGCAGATGGACTTCAACCCGGATAAGTGTGTGATGGTTCATTTTGACAGGTCAAATGGGGTGAAGGAATATATTAAGGATAAGACTCTTAGCAGTGTGGAAGATCAGAAGAATCTTGGAGTCCGGGTTCATAGGACTCTCAAATCGGCTTTGCGGGTAGAGGATGTGATTAAGAAGGCGTATGATGTACTAGCCTTCATCAATTGAGGAATTGAGTTTAGGAGTCAGGAGATAATGCTGCAGCTTTATAAGATGCTAGTCAGACCCCTCTTGGAGTACTTAGTTCTGGTCACCTCATTACAGGAAGGACGTGGAAGCTATTGAACAGATGCAGAATCAATTTACAAGGATGTTACCTGGATTGGGTGGCATGCCTTATGAAGATAGGTTGAGGGAGCTCGGCCTTTTCTCCTTAGAGAGATGAAGGATGAGAGGTGCCCTGATAGAGGTTTAAGATGTTAAGAGGTATTGATCAAGTGGATCCTCAGAGGCATTTTCCTAGGGCTGAAATGGCTGCCACAAGAGGACACAGGTTTAGAGTGCTGGGGTTTAGGTTCAAAGGAGATGTCAGGGGTAAGTTTTTCACTCTAAGGGTGGTGGGTGCGTGGAATCAGCTGCTGGCAGTGATGCTGCAAGCAGATTCGATAGGGTCTTTTAAGAGATTTCTGGATAAGTACATGGGACTTAGTAAGATATAGGGTTATAGCTAAGCCTAGTAGGTAGGGATATGTTCAGTGCAACTTGTGGGCCGAAGGGCCTGTTTGTGCTATAGTTTTTCAATGTTCTATGTCTGGCAGCACCTATGGAAATAGAACAGAGATAATGTTTCGAGTTTATATTGGCTCTTCTATATAGAGTTGAAGAGGGATACAAATGTGATGAATTATACAGTTGGATAAGGGGTGGAGGAGATGGGGCAGAATAGAAGATCAGGGGTAGGTCAAAGCTAAGGGAAGATTGACAAAGATGTCATGGACTCGAGACAAAATTGGTGTTAATGGTGGCACTGAGGACTGAAGAAGTGCTCATTGTGGCATAAACGTATGATAACTGAACGTGTTAACGAGAGAAGAAAGATGCGGAGATGCCGGAGTTGGACTGGGATGGGCACAGTAAAAAATCTCACAACACTAGGTTGGTGTTATGAGACTTCTTACCTGGTGTTGTGCGACTTCTTAAAGAGTACAAAGGCCAGTGCTCAGTGGAAGCAAAACTGAAAAACAAGGGACAAATGGCCATGTGACAGATGGGTGGGCAGAAGGGGGGAGTGTTTGGGGAGAAATGGAATTGGGTGTCAGCGGTTTTATTAGGACAAACCAAGGAAACCAAGAATGAAAGGGCGAGACAAGTCAAGATGAAGGGAGAAGTTCATATTCTAAAGTTGTTGAATTCAGTATTGAGCCCAGAAAGCTGTAACGTACCTATTTAGAAGATGAGATATTGTTCTTTGGGCATCATTGGAGCATTGTAGCAGGCCAAGCGCAACCATGTGGCCAAGAAAGCAAGATGCTGAATTGAAATGGCAAGTGCCAGAAGGTTGGGGTCATGTTTATGAAGTTGTTCCACAAAGCGATCATCTAGTCTGCATTCGGCCTCATTCTAAGAGCCCATTTTGAGATCTTTCAAAGAAATCATCGGAATGAGGGGCTGCTGTGAAGTAACCAGTTTAGCACTGAGTGTTACTCATTCCATCTTAGGAAAGGCATGGTGGGTAGTTTGAGCTTAGCTGCTTGGGTGATGTGTTCAGAAAATCAAAGAATTGATAGCTGGCTAGAGTACCAGCTGGCATCTGTCCTCAGCTGGAGAGCCCTGGCATCCAAACTTCAGTAAGAAGTCTCACAACATCAGGTTAAAGTCCAACAGGTTTATGCTACATATGTTGTGAGACTTCTTGCTGTGCTTACTCCAGTTCAATGCCGGAATCTCCACATCATCCAGACTTCATGCATGGTGTTTGAGTACCAGTATTTCCTGCAATCTTCAGTATGCAAATCATGAGAGCCAGTATGGATGAGACCACTTACCACCATGGTGCAATTGATTGTGAAAACTTATTACCATAATCTGCCATGGGATGTGAAACATCAGGGACATTTATAATAACACTTCCAGTAATAGAGGCCTCTCAGACAAGGAAATGTCTGTGCAGACTGCTTCCCCTGATGCTAAGGAGGTATTGGGCTCCAATCTTCCAATAAATTATCTTCAGCAACCCTCAGGAAAGCTGCATTATTACTTGGAAGTTTGTTTCTAAAGAATGTCACTAGACACTCTGATAGAAGGTCCAGCAGCATGAGAGGAACAGGCACCGATACGGTTATTTAGTGATTTATGGAGGGATCAGAGGGACTAAATTGGATAGTATCTGAAAATGGGCACAGGGATCATAATGTATGATTAATGCAGACAGCTCACTATTTTCTTGCCTCTTACTCGTGAAGTGATGGCCATTTGCACCAGTATCATTGATTGTTTATATGCTTCAGCAGGGAGCACAGAGCCATAACGTGCCAGCACCACTTGAAGCGTGTTTGCACTGCATAAAACTAGGCTACACTTCTTAAAGGAAAATGAATTCTGGCTGAAGCAGTTGTTGACAGTCATGTAGGAAGTGAATGTGATCTGAGAAACATTGAGGAATGGCAGAACATCGGTGTTCGTGGATTTCACTGTTTTTAGCTGCTGCATTAGGGACCTTGGTGAAGGAGCTGGAAAGTAAAGAGAGATGCTGCATCCACAAGGGATCGGGGGACCCTTTAAGACACATTCAAAATACTGAGCAAGCAGACAGATGTCAGATATAATTTTAAATAGGAAATGATTGCAGTGGCAAGTCATCTCACAATGGTTAAAAGCAAATTACTGCAGACGCTGGAATCTGAAACCAAAAGAGAAAATTCTGGAAAATCTCAGCAGGTCTAGCAATAACTGTAAGGAGAGAAAAAGCAGATGGTTCAAGTCCAGATGACCCTTTGGCAAAGCTAAAAGGCATAAATCCTGTTGGAGAGATCAAAGAACAAAGAACAAAACAGCATAGGAAACAGGCCCTTCGGCCCAACGAGCCCGCGCCGCCACCCCGATGTTCCCACCTCTACCCGCGATCCCTGTCCATGTTTATAGATCTATGGATTAAAAACCAAATTTGAGACAATTTAGGGAGAATTTGTTTTGCCAATTAGCCTAAGAGCACATCTTTGGGATGTGGGAGGAAACCGGAGCACCCGGAGAAAACCCACGCAAGCACGGGGAGAATGCGCAAACTCCCACAGACACAGGCCCAAATCCATGTATCTGCACAGCACAGCGATAGTCACTGAGCTGTCGTGTTGCCCATCAAATGGTCCAGGTCAAGCGTACACTAAGACGTGAAGCACTAGGATACTCTCGAAAAAGATCCAAGAGCAGTCCTCTCACGACCCATCGCGTGTATGCCCCTCGTTAGACAACAAGGTGGACCAAAGCACCTGTAGGATAAAAACAAGTACATCAATATCATCATCTATTTACACACTTCCCAGGGACTCCCAAGGCTCATGATCCCTATTTTAAATCAGTTTTCTATACCCCTCCATTCCCATTCTGTTCATGTGCCCATCTAAGTATTTCTTAAATAACTCCAGAGTACCTGCCTCCACCACTTTACTTGGCAGCGCATTCCATACCCCCACCATTCTCTGTGTGAAAAAACTCCCTCTAGCGTCCAAATTATACCTTACCCCACTCCCTAAGCCCATGACCCTTTGTGCTATTTGAGTCCATCCTAGGAAAAAGCTTAACCCTGTTTACTCTACCAATCCCCTTCAAAATCTTGTACACCTCTATCAGATCTCCTCTAAGTCTACGTCTTTCTAAGGAAAACAGTCCCAATTTGCCTAATCTCTCCTCGTAACTCGGATCGCACCACCTGACAATGGTGTAATGAAATCTCAATGAATAACTGAAACAACTTGCTTTTCTTTATAAGATAATGTTTGAACCATTGTTGCATTAGGATGCATATAGTGACAGTTCACTTGTGATGATGGGACAGAATCTATCTGTTGTTGATGTTCCTCTGTTCTTATGTGGACAGTATTTTCTTTCAGCACGTATTTCATTTCTATATTGACCGAGATGTTGATAACATAGTGACTGGAATACTATCAACATGAATTAAGCCTGGTAAGATACAGCCAGATCACATCATTAAGTACACTTGAAGAATACCATTCAGCCACCTGGTCGTCCTTCCGTAGAAAGCTATCAAACAGCATCTCTTTTCTGAATGATTTCCGAGTTACCTCCACCACAAGTTTAAGTCCTGGATAATACCCCATTGCTTTCATGTATCCTCATTTCAGAAGAGCACTTAAATTGCATCTTTCAGGCTTTCCTTGTAACTTCTGAACGAGATTGCCAGTTAAGCCAAACTGACTGGCTTTGTTCTTGATTTGTTTGAAGCTGCTCAAACTCAGTCTGAATAGAACCTTTTACAGAGTGAAGAGGAAATATCTTTCATCTAATTCTGGGCCGAATTCACCTCTGCCCGTGTGCTTGACCTACTCCATTATTTTCGTTCCTTTTCCCATGCTTTTGTAGTTAATCATAAAGTGTCATTAGACATCACAGTGCTGTATGTGAGAGATAGGTTGCTATTTTCACACATATGTTATTTTTCACTTGGGAGAGGCATTGTAAATTACAGCAGTAATACATGTATAACAGCATATAATTTGTGTTAAAATGTTTGAGCTTTCATTGCAATAGAAGCAATTAGCTGGTCTGAAATGTGGCACAAAAAAAGTCAGTCACATTTTAAAAATTAGCAATCTGTGCAATATGATTAAAGTGGCATTTTAATACAAACCGCTGATGGATTTAATAGGGTTGATCTTTGGGAAATTGAATAATGCTTGGGACATTTTTTGATTGTATTTTCAGAGATTCAACTTTTTTTTTACTCATTAAACATTTGAAAAGCTCATCTAACTGTTTGCAAATAATATTGGCTTATTGACAATGTGACATTTTATTTCCCCAACATGCCTACCCCCACCTAGGCGCTTAGTCCCTGTTAAGAGCACAGAGAATGTCAATTCTGCATCTATCCCCACTGTAGATAAGAGTGAGCAGTGAAATGGCTGCAGGCCAGATTGAATTCCACAAAAGAAGTAGATTTTTTTCTGCAGCTAATAATTGAAGCCATTTTTAGATGTAATAAAGTAATCAAAGACTAGAAATATGAAGTCAGTAGTCAATCTACCAAATTGTCATCCCATTATTTTATTCAGTGTCCTAAAATGTGAACATTAGTTTACATTATTTATTGTCTTCTCCTCAAATGTTAAGAACATAGAACACTACAGCACAAACAGGCCCTTTGGCTCACAAGTTGTGCCGATCATATCCATACCTATCAGGCCTATCTATAACTCTCAATCCCATTAAATCCCGTGTACTCATCCAGAAGTCTCTCAAAAGACTCCAGTGAGTTCGTCTCTACACCATCGACGGCAGCCGATTCCACTCACTCACCACCCTCTGAGTGAAAAACTTACCCCTGACATCTCCTCAGTACCTGCTCCTAACACCTTAAACCTGTGTCTTCTCATGGCAACCATTTCAGCCCTGAGAAATAGCCTCAGAGAATCCACCCTATCTATACGTCTCAACATTTTATAAACACTCTATCAGGTTGCCTCTCAATCTTCATCTCTCCAAGGAAAAGAGACCTAGCTCCCTCAACCTATCCTCATAAAGCATGCCTCTCAATCCAGGCAACATCCTTGTAAATCTCCTCTGCATCCTCTCAATAGCTTCCGCATCCTTCTTTTAGTGAGCTGCCCAGAACTACACACAGTACTCCAAGTGGGATCTGACAAGGATCTTATAAACTTCTAGCATTACATCCCAACTCCTAAACTCAATCCCTGGATTAGTGAAGCTAGTACAACATACGTCTTATGGAACACATCCTCTACTTGCGAGGCCGATTTAAGAGTCCTATGGACACAAACCCCAAGAGCTTTCTGCTCCTCAACACTGCTAAGAGTTGTTTTTCCCCAAGGAACTAACTTATGCTGGGGTGCAATTTTATGTGCTTGCCTTTGGTAACTTAGTCAAAAGGATCTTTGTATGTAACCGGAAACGGAGAGATCCGCTTGGTTATTGATCATGGGAGCACACAATTGAATATATGTTTTATCCTCACTGTCCGTATATGTGCACGTGCCAGTTGATGGTGGTCAGAATTGGGAACTATGTTAATTTTCCACATTTTATTCCACTAATGCCCACTTAGCCAACTTGGGAAGAATGTGCAGACTCCACATAGTCACTCAGGGTTGGAGCTGAACATGGGGTCCTGGCACTGTGAGGCAGCAATGCTAACCACTGCACCACTCTTTCTTCTTTAGCGAAGAAACCACCTCCCACTGACCACTTCCATCCTCCCTCCCTGGCCCCCTGTGCTTGAATCAATCCTGAGAGGCCAGCAGAGTAAGTATCAGAGACAGTTGACTGGGAAACAATCCTGCTTCTAGGTTTTGGTTCAGCAGCATAATATATAGTATGTCTAAACTATCTGGGAAGCTGATAATATGCGAAAGGTTTGAAATTACCACTGTCCTCAAATGGACAATAGGACAATACAGAGTAGCTGATGCAAGTGAGTTTGATTGAAATCTAGAGAAGATCATTTCAATTACCTTTGCATTTCTTAAAGATTTACAATTCGGTGCAAAATTGTTTCATCGTAGTATTTTTAGAATGGATGTTTTGCAAATTTCCAAAGCTTATATTACCACACACATTGCAATGTACGTGTAGTATTAGCAGTCAACATAAAATAATACCCTAAGCCCAGAAGAGTAGCTAGATACAGTGCTGGATACAATCTGTAAATTAACCTTTGAGATAGATTTCTGAATCGATGACTCTGTTTCTTGTGAGGTTAATTTAAGAGTTGAGTTGGTTGGGGGGATGAAAATATTTCCATATACAGATTAAACTGGATTAGGTTGTGCTAGAAGATGCAACAGAATGATCCATTGGGATTGGCTGCATTGCTTAAACTTGTACACTAAGCAACAAGTCATGATTTGATTTTATTTTATAGCTGTTTTGTTTCTTAAAAGAATTGTTGATTCACGTGCCAATGCAGAAAGCTGGCATCTCAACAACAGTCTGCTATATCGAAAAAAGAGAAAAGACTTGAGTTTATAAGGCAATCTTAGGATATCCAAAACTTTTTCACAGACAATTACATAATTCTGAAGTGTGGGCATCGTTATAATATAGGAAAAGCAGCAGCTAAATTGGGTACAACAAGAATCCACAAATTGCAGTGCATAGTGACTAGAAACTCTATTTTAATGATGACAGAGAGAGAGAGATAAATGCTGACCAAAGAAATTGTCCATCTGCATCAAATGGTGGTGTGGGATTTTGGATGGCCCACCTGAGACAGCTTTCAGAGCCTCAGTTTAACATTCAGTTCAAAATGTAGCATATCAAAGATGACAGCCCACCTTCAGTAATGCACTGCGTCAACTTAATGTGTCAACTTACATTATGTCCTAATCTTCGGAGTGTGGCTTAATCCACAACTTTCAGGGGAGAGTGCTACTACACAGGCACAGTTGCCAGGTGAGCCTGTAAAATATCCACTTACTGTATTTTGGATTGTATTGATTGAAGGCAACAGCATAGCGAGAAGTCTAGAACTCATTTCTTGTCTTCAAACACTACCACAAAATTGTTTGCATGAAATACTGCCATGAAAATACACAGCGAGGAAAGTAGCCAACAGATTAATGGCTCATGCAAAATACAGCACCTCTGACAATACAGTGTTCCATCTGTGCTACATTGAAATAGAGCACAAGTCCATGTTTTTTGGCTGAGGCAAGTTGCAGTTTAGCCAACCATGACACCTGAATTGTAGCACTGTACTGTATTGGTTTGTTGATCCAAGGTAGTTGTTGAAAATCTTTGGATTCGTTGTGTGGCTTCCCGTGATTTCATGGTTTGGCCTCTTTCCTTTACTTTCATATTTGCAAAATCTCAATTAAGAGGGAGATTAAATTGTGCACCTCTTTTGCCTGCTGCTTTGGACAATTAACAAAATGCCACCACTGTTGAGAATAGTAATTTACTGGTGTTATCATTTTTGCTGTTTTCACTTCACAAATATTGGACCTTCCTTTGATATGTGAACATCTGGCTTAAAGATGTTTAATTATGCGCTGATCCTGCTGATGCAACCATTTTGTTAAATAGTGTTGAAGCAGATTATTATCTAAGAAATGGTTGTGCGCTGCAATGATGAACAGATGACCATCACGGTTTAAAAACATTCATGGACACCATCCAAGCTAATTGGTAAGTGCCCTGCTGAGTAAGCAATTACATCTTAAATGATCACTGTTTATTCTTAATTGTAAATATACTCAATTTAACAAATAAATTATCTAACAATCAAACGTACCCTGGAGTCAGGTTTGCAGTCTTTGGGCCCGATTTGAACATCATGTTGCACCCATTGTTGATGTGAAAATTTGGCAAAATTGAACGTGAGGCAAATAGCGCGATCCACGCTAGTTCCCCCTTTTACCAAGGCCCAAAAGTGGGCGTAATGGTTACCATGCCAAAATGGATGCAACATGTGCCAATACAGAAAGCTGGCAACTCAACAACAGTCTGCCATATCAAAAAAAGAGAAAAGACTTGAGTTTATAAGGCAACCCCTAAGGCAATTTAAGTGAATGCGTTTAAATTGAATTAATGGGCTGCACTCACAATTTTACCGGCACTTTCCCCTTTACTACTGTGTCCACCAGCCCCAAATGAGCGTGAAACAGATGTGCTGCATAGAAGTCTGATTTGGGCGCTCCATCAGTGAGGGTTAGTGAGGAGGCCTCTGAGCCTGCTGCTCGCAGTTGTCATTTTGTTGCAGCCATTTTATTTCTCGGGTTGGTGTCGACTCTGAGGTGTGTGGGGTTGGAGGGGGGAGGGGTTGGAGAGCTGTTGCTCAGCAGGGTCACCAATGTTCGACTTGCAGCACTGACCTGAGTCTCAGCACTGACTTTGGTCTTGTGATGGTGCTGGGTCCTAGTGCACTCAGCTCATTTCCAGCTGAAGGATGTGCACAAAGCCTTTGCAAATTGCACTGCTACAGCCTTTCAACTTTTCAAGGAGCTCTGATTGTGGGGAGCATGTGACTGAGGGAATTGAGGGGGGGGTGCTGTGATTTTGAGGAGCATGTGGCTGAGGAAATTGGGGGGGGCTGTGATTTTGAGGAGCATGTGGCTGGTGGAATTGGGGTAACTGTGACTGTTGATGTGCTAGAAGCAAGCAGTGTTTCTTAATTTCTACATGTGTACATCTCCATTCCCCCTTCCGCCTCTTCAGAGTGATGAGATAGTTTTTGTGATGCAACCAATCAATCTTGCTGTTATTTTGGTTGCTGCAGGACCTGAGGAGGAGATGGAGGAAAAATTGCGGGCAGACAAGGCCCAGAAGTTACCATTGCAGGAGTAGAGGGAGATGATCACAGAGGCAGGAGATGGTGCATTGACCTGGGAAGTGGGTTGGTGGGGTGGGGGGGGGCGCAGGAGAAGGAGGGAGCTGAGACCCACTGTGCATGACTGTCATTTGAACAGACGTCAGACACCATGCACCACCAATGTCTCCAACTCTGAAAGGAGACAGTGCAACATCTGTGCAACCTGCTGCCAGACCTGGCACCTAGAGGCAGGAGGGAGGGATACCTACTCTCAGTGGCTATCAAACTGACAGCCCTTTTGAACTTTTATACACCTGGCCCCTTCCAGACCCCTAGCAGAGATGTGTATGTCATTTCTCAATCAGCCATGCACATCTGTGTCAAGCAGGTCACAGAAGACCTGTATGCCCGGCCTGGGCAGTAGATCAAATTTAACCTGGACCAGGCCCATCAGGAAGCCCGGGCTGCAGGGTTTGCAGCCATTGCGGGGACGCCTAATATACAGGAGGGTGGTGGGCATCAACTGCACGCACACAGCCCTCAAGGCTGCCCTACAAAATCCACGGAGATAAATCGACAGAAAGGGGTTCCATTCCCTAAATGTTCAACTCGTGTGACCATAACGTGAACATTATGCATGTTTGCGCCAGACAACTAGGCAGCATGCACAACATCTTCATTGTCAGGAGCTTGGATATCCCGGAAGCATTTGGGCAGGATCTCAGGCTGCAGGGGTGGCTTCTGGGTGATATGGGTTACCCGTTTCGGACAAAGCTGATGACATCTGTGTCTGAGGTGGTGACCCACTATAATGAGACCCATGTAGCCACCAGCACAATAGCGGGAGAGGTGCACTGGCTCCTCAAAATGAGATTCCGTAGCCTGGTCTGCTCTGGCGGGGCCATCCAGTACAACCCAGTGATCTCTTCCTGCATAGTGGGCATGTGCTGTGTTTTGCACAATCTGGCTCTACAGAGAGATGATGTATTGGAGGAGGAGGAGGACGTGGAGGCCCATCAGCCGGGCTTTGCTAGGGAGGATGACCAGCGGAAGGCAGAGAAGGAGGAAGAAGAGGAAGAGCATGCTGAGGAACGCTACCCAGACGCTGGAGAGCTGGCGGCCCAAATGAGGCATGTGAGGGCGGCAGGGGAAGCTCTGATCACCAGGCAATTCACTGGCTCAGGGTTTGTGTCTGTGGGTTCCGCTGCCGCTCTGCCTGAGATCATTGTGGGGGGAAGGGGGAGAGGCCCAGGATCATTCTGAGTGGTGGAGGGAGGGTGGTGGTAAAGGGATCAGTAATGTTGTTGGAGGTGAGGCCAAGGGGGAGACATTATCTGGCACGGAAGCAATGTGGTAGGGGAGTTGCATTCTATCTTTTTTTTCTGCGCATGCATAATTGGAGGCATCAATTGGAACTGTAGGGTTTCGTTCAGCCTGCCTACAAGTCAGTGCAGCGCGATTCGGATTTGCTGCTATTTTTGCAGGCTGAGTGCATATGGAGGCACTGGAGAATCGATCTGAAGATCAGATCTGGAACACTCCCAGTTTCTCGTCCACTCAGCATTTCGAATCAAAATGGTAAAACAGGGTCCATTGAACATAGAACATTACAGTGCAGTACAGACCCTTCGGCCCTCGATGTTGCGCCGACCTGTGAAATCATCTAACCTACACTATTCCAAAATCATCCACATGTTTATCCAATGACCATTTATTTAAATGCCCTTAATATTGGCGAGCCTGCTCCTGTTGCAGGCAGGACATTCCATGCCCTTACTACTCTGAGTAAAGAACCCACTTCTGACATCCATCACCCCTCAATTTAAAGCTATGTCCTCTCATGCTAGCCATCTCCGTCTGAGGAAAAAAGCTCCCACTGTCCACCCTATTTCCTTTGACTAAAATTAGGGATGATTTTTCTTAATCTGTGCAATTAACATCGACAATACGGGGGAAGAAATATTGCTCCAGAAGACACCAGCATTGTGTTGGGGAATTATCAGTTTACATTCACTTAATGAAGATAATTGGGGTATATATCTCTGTGTTTCATGCTAGCATCTTCTTCACTCTCAGTTCTCATCTCTTAATGCTTCTCCTTGTGTTGGGACTTCTCTCTTTCTCTAACCACAATAATGACACACTCCTCTCTCTCTTTCTGTTCCATTCACCATGACTCATGCAGTTTATCTTCCAATGCCACTGCATCCCCCTCACCCTGCCCACTCCATCTTTTATTTATGCTGGTACTCTTTTTTTTCCCCAATGCTGTCATATCCGAGTTGTGGAACCAGGTTGAAGCAAATTTATTATGGATGGGAGTTCTTGCTTTTCTAAAATGACCATGAGAATTCTAACTTAATATCTAACTGAACATTCTGTTCTCCAGGGCTTCAGCAGCATTGCCGGAATAAGGCTTGGTGTAAATTCTTCTCACTGAATTTTCTGCCAGAGGGCATTCATAAGTGGATGCACATTACGTACAACTGGTTAGACTGCTGCCTTGGAGCTGTAGGGCCTGTGCCCTTTTCTGTCTCAGTCACCGAGTAAAGATTGTGATTAGCTACTGAGTCATGGGGGATCAGGAATCTTATTTGGCCTGGATTTAATATGGAACAATTTTGAAATCGTAAAATGTCTGCTTAATTTCACTTTGTTAGACATCACGTGCCTTCAATTATTAGAGTACAGATTGCAAATTGAATTGACCAACCAATTTGATGTTCTTTTTGTGTATGGTTGGTAGAAAATCTAAACGATTAGAAATGCTTAAACTGGTATATGTGGAAATATTTTGCAAACTTAAAGTGACACTCAACTTTCTTTAAAGGATAAGACAGTATTTCATAAAATGAATTTTATATGTATAAAATAATCTAGACTGTGTGAGAAAAATGATTACTCTGGATAGGATTCTCATCAATGACCTAACCTTTCACATCCTCATCAATGACCTAACCTTTCCCAGCTGAGATTTTTTTTCATTGGAATCAATCTTGTCTCACATGCCCAGAAATGTAATCAACACCCTTATTACCCTAGCTTGATATTTGGGAAGATGATCCCAGAGCTAAAGTGAATTTTCTACCTGAAAAGGGTTCCTAAGAAAATAATCAAAAACTGCTTTTCAAAATGTGCAAAGACCTCATTAAAACCTGTTGGGAAAATAAAAGTAAATCCTGTAACTGAATGTACGAAAGACAAAATCTGAATAGAGCGTTCCTATTGATTGAGCACAATTAAAAAAAATCATAGAATCATAGAAACTCTATAATGCAGAAGGAAGCCACTTGGGCCCATTGAGTCTACACCTACAACAATCCCACCCCAGGCCCTATCCCCACAACCCGACATGTTTACCCTGCTAATCCCCCTAATATACACTGAGGGACAATTTAACATGGCCGATCGACCTAATCTGCACATCTTTGGACTGTGAGTGGGAACTGGAGCATCCGGAGAAAACCCACGCAGACACGAGGAGAACGTGCAAATTTCACACACATAGTGAACCAAGCCGGGAATCGAACCCAGGTTCCTGGAGCTGTGACGCAGCAGTGCTAAATACTGCGCCAACCTAAAATTAAAAATCTTAATTAAGCCTCTCTCTGCTGAAATCAATTTAAGGTTTATCTTAAATTTCCATGGGAGTATTTTTCTTGTAGCACAGTTTAATCTCTCTAGATTGACTTTGAGCCAGATGTTTTTGCAGAATTGGGTTCATTCTAGAAGTCTTTTAAAATAGTAGGCAAGATCTCTGCACTCATTCCTGGTACTTGTAATTTCCATCAGGACTGTGTAGATAGCAAGCCTACCTCTTACATCCTGACTGGGTTGGTTCCATTGCAAGGATAGGCATCTCATACCACATTAACCTGTAATTTTTGTGTAGTCGGGCTAATTTCCTTCAGACTCATGGCTCATGACTACTCAGAGGAGTCGTGAACATTAGTCTGTATTAGAGAACCTTTTGAAAGGTGCATTTAAAAGCTCTTGCATAAACCCCATTCCGTATCCACTCACCCAGTATACACAATGTACAAAACGAGCCATATAATATCAATGACGAATCTTGAAATGCTCAAGAAGGAAGCATCCATTCAGAAATCTGCATTGTAAAAAATTAATGCTCCTACAATCCTTCTAACTTTACCTCACTTTGTACATTTTTACCTTTTCTAAATTAATGGACAGACGTTTTATAAATTAATGGACAGAATAACTGATTATAATCTGAAAAGCATGTCAGTCCAATCAAAATTAAAACTCCCCCTCAAGCTGTCAAAACAGCTTGAACTAATCGATTAGTGAGTTATGGAGTTCAGCCAAGCTTTATACTGAGACCATCTGGAGAAACAGCTGTCAGGCCAACTGCTTTTGATGATACAGTTCCCTTCTGCACTGCAGGGGTTCTGTGATATGGCCTCTTTCTGAATGCTTGGCTGAGCTCCAAGATTGATAGATTAGCTCAGCAAGGGTTTGTTTATACAGCTTGAGGGGGTGTTAGTTTTGATTGAAATATTTCTTCAGGTTATAATTTATTACTTATTTGACCGCGTTTATTCCAAAGACTATATTCTGTGACCTGTTTTTCAATATCAGTATGTTTATTTGGACAAGATTAGGACATATAAAGCAAGGTAGAGCTTCTGTTATTGAAATTATGTCTGACTGAAAAAAAACTAGTTCTTAGAACTTTCTAAAAGTATCAAAGCAGATTTCTGAATGGATGTTTCTCCTTGGACATTTGTAGACTTGCCATTGTTGCTATATCCCTCAATCATTCTTTACATGATGCATACTAATGAGTGGTCATGGAAGGGGCATAGATGTGGAGAGGGAGCATGTGGAGTTGGTGAGGGAGGGACTAATGGTTTTGAGTACAAGTGCACTTCCATGGTTACATCTAAACCCTGCTTTGGAGATTGTCAGGACCAACTCGATGCAACTCCTACTTTTCTGGAGCACAAATAGCCCATGTGGGTTTATGTATATTGATATGAGTTTGCCAAATTGGGAAATTTCCCAACTAGACCTTCCTACCTTGATAGTGAAAATCTAGCCCTCTGTGTTTGTCCAATATATGTTTGATGAAAAATAAAGAATTTAATGTATTTGACCCTTCATGTAGGCTGTGCCTTACTGCTTTCGGTCAATTTGAATCCACCTTCTGAAACTTCTTTCTTTGGTACTTTGCAGATGCATGCTGATTTACTAATGTGGATTTTTTTTAAATGGGCATTTACAGTTTCATTTCCACTAGTTGTGCATATGTGAAAATGTACAAGAGACTTCTGAGGGCCGATTCTACCAGTCCGTTGCAGTGCTGGACAGCGCAGTGGGCTGAGAAACATGAGCGCAGGCCATGTAGTGGCTTTTTCGCTGGCACCATGATCTTTGCAAGGTCCTGGTCACTGGATTTCCAGCGTCTTCAGCTCTGCACCAGAAATTGCCACAAAGCTGAATAAATTATTTAAATCAGTACTTACATGTCATTCACAGACTCCAGACTGTAAGACTTTGAGCCTGCCAGCTTTTCTGCCCTTACTAACTGGGAACAGGTGGCTCAACTCCACTGGAGTGAAGGAGGGTCACATCTGGGAGGCCAGCGATCAGAGGCTGGGAAGGGGGTCACATGACCAACTGTGTGTGTGTGTGTGGGGGGGTGGTTTGCTGATGGAGCTGGCCAGCGACGGGGAGGCCAGCAATGCAGAACACTGCGTTTCTGTTGATCTCTGCTATGACAGATCAGTGCATGGACTGTGGCCCCACTCAGCACTATGCTGCTGGCCTCTTCAGTGTGAATAGGCCTCACCTACTGATGTTTATCAAGATTCAATTAGACCCCTCTGCGATGTACGGAGTGTGGCAGGTTCAATTTGAAAATCCCTCTGAATAAAGCAACAAGATTTACTCCATCTTTTATATGAATTTGGCACTTGGAATTTTTTGGGTGAATTCCACTCCTCGTATTTCTCATTTTAAATTTCAGTCCAAGCTTGATATCTGAGTAATGAGAAGGACTCACCTGTGATGCCATTGGATGGGGCTACTGCAGTTTGCTTTGGTATGTTCTTAACCAGGGAGGGAAATGAATCAGACAGTTGTTGGGTTAAAATCATGGAATTCTCTCCCTAATAGCATTGTGGCTGAACCATCACCACATTGCAGTTCAAGAAGGCAGCTCACTATCACTTTCTCATTGACAACTGGGGGTGGGTAATAAATGCTGGCCTAGCCAGCAATGCCCACAATTCATGTGTGAGTACAAGTAAGCCAAGATACGTGTTCTTGCTGTTGAGAAGTCTTCTTGTGGATGTCATGTTGGGACAGGATCAGATTCCATTGTGGAATTTATGTGGACAATATATTCCTTGAAGTTTGTGGCTGGAAGTTCCATTCTGGGCTAACACTTCCAAAACATTGAAGGATTGCTATATCAATGGAGCTGCAGCATTTCAGGTGAAATGTTAAATTGAAGCACCCGTCTGCCCTCTCATTAAATAATCACATGCCATTCTTAGATGAGCAGTTTGCACGGCATCAACACTTAGCTCTCAATCTACAAATATATAAAACAAAAAGAGTGGCTGAGTAAACATTGGTCCTTGAGAGGATGAGAAGGGGAATGTAATAATTGGAAATGAGAAAATGGCTGAGGCATTGAACAGGTATTTTGTGTCAGTCTTCACAGTGGAAGACACAAATAACATGCCAAAAAATTGATAACAGGAAAGCTATGGTAAGTGAGAACATTATCATGAAAGAGGTAGTGTTGGGCAAGCTAATGGGGGCTAAATGTGGACAAGTCTCCTGGTCCTGAAGGAATGCATCCCAGGGTAGTAAAGGCGGGAGAAATAGCAAATGCACTAGTGGTAATTTACCAAAATTCCCTGTACTCTGGGGTGCTTCCCACAGATTGGAAAACAGATGCTACCATGTAAAAAAAAAAAGGAGGTAAACAAAAGACGGGTAACTATAGCTGCTTAGCTTAACTTCCTTAGTAGGGAAAATGTTTGAATCTATCATCAAGGAAGAAATAGCGAGACATCTGGATATATATTGTCCCATTGGAAAGATACAGCATAGGTTTATGAAGGGCAGGTCATGTTTGACTAATTTGGTGGAATTCTTTGAGAATATTACATGCGCAGTGGACAATGGGGAACATGTGGATGTGACGTATCTGGATTTCCAGGAGAGATTTACAAGATGCCGCGCAAAGACTGCTTACATAAGATAAAGTTGCACAGTGTTATGGCTAATGTATTAGTATGGATAGAGGATT
Organism: Sphyrna mokarran; assembly: GCA_024679065.1. Classification (NCBI taxonomy): domain Eukaryota; kingdom Metazoa; phylum Chordata; class Chondrichthyes; order Carcharhiniformes; family Carcharhinidae; genus Sphyrna; species Sphyrna mokarran. Next base: position 43,469,597 of record JAGIQG010000003.1, on the reverse strand, counting down.
GGTTAACTAGCAGAAAGCAAAGAGTGGGAGTAAATGAGTGCTGACCAGAAAAAAAAACAATCAGTGACTAATGGTATGCCTCAGGGATCAATGTTGGGACTGCAATTGTTTACAATTTACATACATGATTTGGAGTTGGAGACCAGTTAGTGTGTTAAAATTCGCAGATGATACTAAGATGAATAGCAGAGCAAAGTGTGCAGAAATCACTGAAAGTCTGCAAAGAGATATAGATAGTCTAAGTGAGTGATAAAGGATCTGACAGAGTATAATGTTGATAAATATGAGGTCATCCATTTTGGTAGGAATAACAGCAAACTGGATTATTATTTAAATGGTTAAAAAATTGCATCATGCCGCTGTGCAGAGGAACGTGGGTGTCCTCATACATGAATCTCAAGAGTTGGTTTGCAAGTGCAGCAGGTGATTAAGAAAGTAAATGGAATTTTGTCCTTCATTACTAGCGGGATGGAGTTTAAAAACAATGAGGTTATGTTGCAGCTATATAAGGTGCTGGTAAGGCCACACTTAGAGTACTGTGTATAGTTTTGGTCTCCTTACTTGAGAAAGGATACAGTGGCACTGGAAGGGGTACAGACGAGATTTACTAGATTGATTCTGGAGTTGAAGAATTGGCTTATGAGGAGAGATGAGTAGAGGGGGCTATACGCATTGGAATTCAAAGGAATGAGGTGAGATCTTATAGAAATATATAAGATTATAAAGCAAATAGGTAAGATAGGAGCAGGGAAATTGTTTCCACTGGTGGGTGAAACTGGTACTGGGGACATAGCTCAAAATAAGAGGAAGCAGATTTAGGACTGAGTTAAGGAGAAACTTCTTCACACAAAGGGTTGTGAATCTGTGGAATTCCCTGCTCTAGTTCTTATAACACCATCGATATAGATGAGCCATTAGTTGGGTCATGCTGTTTATGGGACTTGGCTGTATACAGCGATGACTATATGTGAATATTTCACTAGCTGTGAAGCACTTTGGAACTTCTCCCTTTGTCCCATAAATACAGTGTCCTCTCTATTTTCCCTTCTCTACGTTTCTTTCCCCTCTTGTTTTCTTTTCCCTCCTAAGCTCAAACCTCCATTTTCCTATATCTAAAATATTTTTCATTGACTTTCAATTTGCGGGTATTGTAGCTAAGCCCAATGTCTTCGTTAATGTCCATTGCTCTAATTTAGATTAAATATCTGAATATAATCAATGGTAGCAACACAAATTGACACCATGGTGTTAAGTGTAATCACAGAGAAAGTATTTACACTATAAAAATTTATTAGTTTATGCAATGGACTGCAATCCATCACAATGACTTGTAGTTTTAATCATATGATGTAGCTCTTACTGTATTCACAAATTTAATTGATAAGTGGGAGTTTGCTTGTAAAACAACTGTTTTATTTCCTTAAGCTCAAAATTTATTGACCAGAGCAGCTAACTGGTGCTAATTTCAGAAGCTGTAAGCCTCTGTATAGTTTTAGCCTGCAAATAAATGAGCTGTGTTTGCCTCAAACGAGTGAGCAAGCATCTTTATAGTTACTCCTGAATTTTCATTATCAAAGCAGTTAAAAACCAGAGGTCTTGATCCTACCTCTCCCCTTTCTTGTTCAGTGTTAAACTTGTCGATAGATCAGACATGGGTTTGAAATTCCTGAACCTAAAAAAGTATGGAACAGAACTATGTAAGATCAACAGCAAGGGATTAACATCACTAAGGGGAAATTTAGTCAGGAATTGTTGCCATTGTGATTCTCCTGTGAATCAGTTTGTCACTCACTTGGTTGCCAAGTATGATGACTTTAATCAGGCAATTGAGGTTGGCCTACTTGAGTATGAACCCAAAAAGAGGTCCCCTGATTTCATCCTAATTGATGGCCCAATCAGGGAGCCCCGTGTCTTGTATTTAAACAGGAATGTCAAACCCTCTGCACTCCTGATGCAGATAGAATATTGGGTGATATAATGGAATCTTGTAAATAAAGGAACTTTGGTGATGGGATTTTTGCCTCCATGGACTTACTACACCAAGTTACACTTTAATTTTGTGTGCAGTTTATATTAAACAACTGGAATCATTTTGTGATGAGACAATTGTAGTAATTTACTTGCAATTTGTATAGGAATCAGTGACAGGTGTTTGATTTAATTAATACAGTGACGATGATAAATTTTAAAGTGGAGAGAATATCTCCATTTTATTGTCCTACACTGAATCCTGTTAATCATTTTGAAGCTACTCTGTTTTTGATAGTTAATGTAATTGAGTACATGATTACATCAGGCTTCAAAATCAGTTGATAATTCAGTGCTTTCATAGGTAATGTACATTTTGCCTTTTTTTTGTAATAGTGAAAATCAGAGATGAACACAATCGCATCTCCAACACTGACACCAACATGACAACAACAATTTATATTTATATAGCACCCTTAACATCATAAAATGTCCTAAATGTTTCACAGGACCTTTTTAAAACAAATGTGATACTGAGTAACATAAGGAGATATTGGATCAGTTGATCAAGGGTGCAATCTTACTAAAAAATTGTAAATCCCAAATGAATATGAAGACGAGAGAGTTTCTGATCCTTAATTGGTGCGAGAAAATCTTATGACACTTGAGAGGAAAAAAGTGAGGCAAACTGTAATTCTCATTAGTACAGGGAGTGGACAGAGTCTATTCACACCAGAAAGCTGGCTATAGACTGCAGGATGGCACTGTTGCAAATGTACACTGATCTCTCAGTACACTGGACAAGTATACATAATGCACTGGGAGATTGTCACTCCCACACAGCTCCCCCTCCTCCCCAGTCGATGACTGTCCCTGCGATCTCTAATGCCAAGTGTGTATCCCCCAGGCGCTGCCTCCCTTTCAACTCTGCCCTTTCCCTTGGTGCTGCCCAGTGCCTGGTGGAAAGTGCCAGGGATGCCCAGTGAGCAGTGCCAGGGTACCAGGCTGGCAGTGCCAGAGTTCTGGCTGCTACTGCTCAAGGGGTACTGTCTGCCCTGCCCCAACCACCAGGTGTGGGGCCTCAATGTCCTCCTGTCCCATCGGTGAGGCCATCACATTTGATCTCCAATGCCGGGGACCATACATGATCCTCGCCAGTGAGGATCTCCACTGGCAAAGCCACTAAGACAAATGAATCCAGACGATTGCATCAGGGGCTCACTAATAACATTTAAATGAGGTCATACACATTTAAATCATCTTTGTGTCCAGGCTGATTACACTGGCAGATCAAAGTTGGTAAGATTGTGAGAGATGAGAAGCCGAGCACGAACCTGGTTTTTCTTTTGCAATCTTACCAGCTCACCATACCAATCAACTGGCTTTATGAGTCAGTAAGATCCTCCCTGCCCCCCACAATGTTTGGCTAAAGAACTGGGTTTTATGTAGTGGGAAAAGGAGAGAAGTGATTTAGCATGGCAGGGGGAAGGCATTCCAGGGGACATCTAACAACACGAACACCAATACTGCAATTGTTAAAATTGTTGAAGCTCAAAAAGGCCTTAAATTGATGAGTATTGATACCTTAGAGGGTTCTGGGAGTGGAAGAGATTACAGAGAGAGCGAGGGCAAGGAGGGCTTTCAAAACGAGCATAAGAATTTTGAATTCAAGAAATTGCTTAGTATGAGACTGTTGCCGGGGAGAATGATGGTTTCAGTAGCTAGGGAATGGAGCTTGGAACAATGAGCCTAATTAATTGGAGGAAATTTTTACTCTTCCAGTACTGGATGTTAGATAAGCATTCTGATAATTTAGCAACAGTGCAGAATCAAGAGAAGTGGTGGTGAGGTAGGGTTGGGTGTCATTACTGTACATGTAAAACCTGATGGAAAGTAGAAAATTGCCTTTGAATGTTCTGTTCATGGAAAGCAGGACAAATCCAATGTATCCAGTTATCACCCCATCTGACAGAAAGTTTGTGGACAGTGCTATCAAACAACATTTAGACAGCATTAACCTGGTCATCAGTACTCACTTTGAGTTGCACCAGGACCATTCAGCTCCTGACCTCTTTACTGCCTTGGGCCAATGATGGACAAAAGAGCGAATTCTTGAAATAAGTAAGGGTGACTTTTCTTAGCATCAAGAAGCAAAATTGAAGTCAATGGAAATCTTGGGAGAAATCCTTCCGCTGGTTAGACTTGAGATTAGAGTTGTACTGGGTCGCACAAAGGAAGATGATTATGGTTATTGGAGGCCAGTCATCTTAGCCCATATATAACTGCAGGCATTTCACAGGGAAATATCCCAGGCCCAAGCGATTTCAGCTGCTTCATCAGTGATCTTCCATCTAACATAATAGCAGATATCATTGACAATTACATGATGTTCAGTACCATTCACATCTCCTCGGGTCCCAAAGTTGTTTGTGTCTATGTGCAGCAAGAAATGCGATGACGTTTTGATTTGAGCTCATGAGTAACAATCACACCACACAAGTGTCAAGCAGCAACCACCTCCAACAAGGCAGAATCTAAACATTAGCCCTGGACAGACAACAGCATTATTATCACTGAATCTCCCACCATTAGCATCCTTGCAGGTGCCGTCAACCAGAAAGTAAACTAGCCTAGCCATATAAATACTCTGGCTTCAAGAATGGCAAGAGGCTGGAAATTCAGTGATGACTAACCCACTCCCCAAAGCCTGTCTACTATCTATTAGGCATAAATCAAGCCTGTGCAAGTATACTGCCCACTTGACTGGATGAGTGCAGCTTCCCCAACATTCAAGATGTTCGACATTGTTTAGAACAAACCCGCCCACTTGATTGATACAGTATCAACCACCTTTAAACGTTCAGTCCTCCTTTCTTCAGCAGGACACAATGACAGCAGCCTGTATCATCTACAGGATATGGAGATGCTGCTGTTGGACTGGGCTACACACAGGAAGATCTCCAAGAAGATTGCACATATCAACACAGTCATCTACAGGCTGCAGGGCAATTCCTGCCAATGCTCCTTTTGACAACACCTTCCAAACCTGTGAGATCTACCACCTAGAAAGAGAAGAACAGCAGGCATGTGGGAACACCATCATCAGCATTTCCTCTCCAGTTTACATACCATCCTGACTTGAAACTGCCTCACTGTCCCTTCACTTCTCCTTCACTGCTGCTGTGTCAAAATCCTGGAACTCTTTCCTTAACAGTACTCTGGGTGTACCAACAGCAGAAAGCCTAGAGCAGTTCAAGAATGATCGTTTACCCACCAGCTTTTCAAGGGAAATTGGGGATGGGCGATAAATGCTGCTTTTGACTATGATGCTCACATTTCCATGAAAAAGTAAAAAGAAATGGTAAATTATCCCTTAAAGTTTTACCTTAAACACAAGGCTTAGTGGAACTCAAACTAGATAGCTAAATGCAGGGAATAATTTTCAGTTAGAAGATATTTCCACTTCTCTCCTGAACTCTCTTTATTTGACTTGGAGATGGCATCAAATTTGGTTTGGATTCACAGGGAGGCCGTGTTTCATCTCCACTTTACAAAATACTTATATTTAGAATGTTTTCCTGTTGGCATGCTTGTCCATAGGATACTTTATGTCAGTGATTTCATTATTTTGTTCATACAGCCTTTAACTTCACCATGTCTGTGAATGACAGTAACGAGGAAACCGCAATGTACAAAGTCCTGAATGCAAGTACTCTAAAAACATGAGTCAGCTCTTTCTTTGAAAAAAGCACTGTGTTTGCTTTGTAACATTAATGCTGACCCTATCTTTATGACAAACTTCAGCTGAGTAACAGCCTTACTCAAAAATGCTGCTGAACCTTGCTGTGCTTAGTTTAATTACTTTATTTGTTAATCACAAGTAGGCTTACATTAACATTGCAATCAAGTTACTAGTCTCAAACTTATACATCTTACAGGCCCATCTCCTGTGTAATTAATCACAAACTTACACATCTTAAAAACTGCCTGTTTGGGTACACTGAAGAAGAATTTAGCATGGCCAATTCACCTAAACAGCATATCTTTCAGATTGTGGGAGGAAATCAGAGCACCCGGAGGAAACCCATGCAGACACAGGGAGAATGTGTAGATTCCACACAATCACCCAAGCTAGGAATCAAATCCAAATTGCTAGTATTATGAGGCAACAGTACTGATCTCAGTGCCACTGTACCGCCCAAAATATCACACATGGGTGTATCACAGTTTGATGTGGCTCCTACTCAAACCAAGACTGCAAGAAGTTACAAAGGGATGTGAATGAAGCTCAGTCCATTACTCAAACTGGTCTCCCACCCATTGGCACTGTCTCCATTTCCCACTGTTTTGGAAAAGCGGCCAGCGTAATCAAGGACACCACACACCCCGGACATAGTCTCTTTCTCCTTCTTCCGTTGGGGGAAAAAAGATAAAAATCTGAGATCATGTACCAATCGACTCAAGAAAGCTTCTTCTCTGCTGCCATCAGACTTTTGAAAGGATCTGTCTTATATAAAGTTGATCTTTTTCCACACTTTAGCTATGACTGTAACACTACATTCTGCACTCTGTGCTTTCCTTCTCTGTGAACAATATGCTTTTTGTTTATACATTGTGCAAGAAACAATACATTTCAATGCATGTGACAATAAATCAAATAAAATCCGATCCATATTAATCAATGGCATTGGCGGGACCAAACTTGAAGATTATCTGTGCAAAAATAATTTAGTATCATGCGATTGAGAAGGAAAAGATCTTGCCTGGCTAATCTGTTTGACGTTTTTGATGAATTGGCAATCCAAATGTCCTGGATAGTCTCATGATCCAAATTTCTGATCCCCATAAGCCTATCAAGTGACAGCCTATCAAGCCTAGTCAGTGACAGCATTAAGTCAAATTTGATGACCCCATCACCCAAGAACAGAACCCACCAATTTAACTTGGCAATAACCCCTACTGAGTTGGAATGAATAGAATTATTGCAGCAGCGGTAAGTGTGAATAATCACGACAGTGTTAAATTGGTTGCTGGCCAGAACATGTTACTTCAGACATCTCATCTGAATCTTAATCATGATCACCCAGCCTTGCTGTTCTGTGAATTAAACCCCTTGAGAGTTAGCTTTAGCTTAATTATAGCACTTTTGAGATATTGTGCATCAAGGTAGTCCCGTGGAAGCAGTCAGAACTTCTTTGAAACCTATCAGGAATGTTGCTCTAGATGTGATTTTTTTTCTGCAGGATGAATTTTTTGCAATATAGTTTTTATGAGGTAGGATGTTTTATTCATATTTCCCATATATAGTCTACAATTAACATACCATTAAGCAATGATTTGCGAAGACATGAATTTCATTATCACAGCACAAACATTGCTGAAAAGATTTGTCAAGTAACTATGAGAGGGGAGCATGTCCCTTGGATATCTGCATTATGCATAATCATTGAATCATGCTTTGCTTGGAATTTGATAGAATATGTTTGGCCGAGAAATACAATCCATTTAACATTTGCTGTTGTTCCTCTGTGTGCTTGACTTGTTTATTTGACAATGTTGAATGAGCTGATTTTGACAACTTTTGAACTGCGAGTGGTCTTGGAGTTCCTGAGTTAAGAAGGAATAGATAAACAATTAGTGTTTCTACTCTTCATCCCCATTCAGACACCCAGGGGTGGTACGGTGGCACAATGGTTAGCACTGCTGCCTCACAGTACCAGGGACCCGGGTTCAATTTTGGGCTTGGGTGACTGTCTGTGTGAAGTTTACACGTTCTCCCTCTGTCTGCGTAGGTTTCATTTGGATGCTCCGGTTTCCTCCCACACTCCAAAGATGCGTAGGTTAGGGGGATTGGCTGTGCTAAATTGCGCCTTAGTGTCCAAAAATGTACAGGTAGGAGATTGACAGGGTAAATGCTTGTGATTAATTGCACAGGAGATGGACCTGTAAGATGCTCTTTTGGAGAACTGGGTGCCGGCTCAATAGGTCGAATGGCCTCCTTCTGCAATGTAGAGATTCTATGATCCTGTGTTAGAGAGGAGCGAATAAGGAAGTGCAGTTGGTAGGAGGCAAGTCCGGAAGCTTAATGTTAAATTAATGACAAGGGTTTGATTGTTTTATGTTAGCTTTAGGCCAACAATAAAAGGCCAAACGCCTGGGAATATTAGGAGCGAATTCTGAAAAATGGCAGAGATGTTTGTCTATTATCTATTATTCTGTAGATCTATTATCTATATTATTTATCTATTATCTGGCTCCCACCCCCAGCTTAACAGTCAGGAGTGATCGGCGGGGGCCATGGGGTGGAGTTCACCCTTGGGCTGAATTGCAATTCAGCAGCTCTCAAATACTGGCAACAAGGTGAGCAATGGCTACTGTCAGTGCAGCACTCAGGGCTTGATTGAAGTATTCAGTGATGGATTGGAACTTTGTAATTGTTTGGGGTTTGGGAAGGTGCTTTGAGGGCCAGGCTTTGAGAAACTTGGGGAGTGGGGGAGAGGGGAAGGAATCTAGGGCCTTGAGAGAAGCCAGATAAGGAGTCACTCTTCCATCATGCTTCTAACCATCAGCAGCAAGCAAAGTCTGCTGGACATTAACTACTCACCTTAAAGGCCTCACCTGGCCCACTAGCAGGTGAGCTGCCAGACCACCAGTCTCACTGCTGGTAAAGTTGCAGTAGAGGCAGGGACAGGTGGGCAGTTAGCAGGCAGTTTGGATTTAATGTACCCTGCCGTCAAACCCGTCAGCGGGGGACTGTATAAATTGGCCTCATGAATTAGGAGGAGGGTGATCTGCTGGTTGCTGTAGTGAACAAAACACGCAATAAAGAGGTTTGCCTTGAAAGGCCGAGGTCGACACTTCCCCACCTGTTTCACAAGTATTTCTATTTGACTGCAGCCTCCACCTCCTTGTAGTTCAGCTGATAAATTTCCAAGCTCCAGGAAAACCTCATCAGCCAGTGTTATAATTTGCTGTGGGAATCTGATATCGTGTTGTGTCCGACCTCCCGAGAGTGAGTATAGACTCGGAACACAACCCACCATTGTAAAGATGGTGACGAGTGCATTTGCAACAGTCTTTAACTCACCCCATCCCCAGACCCTCTCCCAGCTGTCGTGGGATTAAAATTGAGCAATCCAACAAAGGAAGATACACTTTCTCATTTATTTGGTTTGATCCAATTCCATGGGGTGCACACATATAAATGTCACTTCAGATTATTGTCAAATGTAACATGCGACCCTTTGACAGATATTTACAAAGGTAGTGTTGAATCACTTCAGAGTCGGGCTGCATGTTAACATGTTGCATATTTGTAATTTGTAGCTTTCTGCCAAAATATCTTGTAATCATCAAAGCTGCTATTCTTAAGATGAGACAGAAGCAGCACCCAGAAATAATGAGTAAGTCAAATGCTGTTAGGGTCTCTGCTTTCAACAGATGCTGCTGAAATATGGAACATAAAGCACATTTGAGTGCCAACTTTTGAACCCGAGTTTGATTTATGCACTGTAATATCTGCCAGGATGCTAGTAATCAAAATTTTTTTTATACAACTGATCACTCCGAACTGTCATCTCAAATTCCTGCAAAGATTTATTTTTACCTTCTTTATTAAATTATTTATTTCAGCATAGCGCTGCTCCTGGAAATGATGCAAATCCCAGCGGAATACTGTCCTTTCTCATCAAACATGGTACAGGAGCCATTAAAGATAGGCCTCAATCTTTTGATATGGGAAGCAGCAAAATGACTCCATTTCAGTTACTGATGCAGTTCATGATCTTGAGAAAGTCCAAACAAGTGCACATGTGCGGTACTTACACAGGAAGTTTAAGTGTCTGATCATGGGTTTTACCCTGCCTGAGTTGCTGCATGATTCCCTGTTACATTAAGATCAGAGGTTGCTCAGGAAGGCCTATAACCTCATCTGTGTGTGAAACCATCATCAGTCAGTTCTACTTTCTCGGAGGGGAGAGCAACCTATGGTCATCTGGGACTAGGGAGAGTTTACCTTTGAGATCAGATGGCCTGGCACGTGCAGGCCTGTGTTATTTTCCACACACTTGCCCTAGTTTTTACACAGATTCATCGAGAGTTTTTCATTATCGAGCAACAGTTCGAGATTAAGAATGCTATTCTCAAGACTTTTTTAACAAAGAACAATTCCAAGACAGGCCTTGTTCTAAATTTGCTGGTATTCCATGAGACAGTTATGATGCACCAAATATCATTTAACTGGATCCATATCTCATTTGAAAGTATAGCATCCACAATTAAATGATCTGTTGATGGGAATAGCATTGACAAAGCATCAAGTATGAAAAGGAAATTAATCGAAAACAAAACATTGACCTAAATTTTCCCAGCGATTGTTTTCCCAACACAGTCCTGCATTTGGGGTATTTTGGTGGTGCATTTCTCTACCACCAGTCCCTTCTCTCCTACATGCTCGCTTCAAGAAGGCAGGCTGCCAATTTCCATAGCCCTTATTTTAACCATTTCAGCCACTTTGCCAATGATGGAAGTTGAGTTCCAGCTGCTTGAGGAGGCCACCAGTTAAATGGAGATGACCTCCGAGCTCTGCCGTGGGATAGATCCAAAAAGAGGACTGCAGGCAGAGAAGGCAACACATGCAGGCCCCGGCAACTTTCCCAGACAATCCCTTTGACAATTGACCTGATGAATTTTAAAAAAAGTTAACTAGTCTGTTCATGATTACAGGTTCTCGGAGTGGTCTCAGCAGTGACCTCTTTGCTCTGTAGCATTGCTGACACTTTGGAACTGCAGGTCCTGTAATTGGACCAACAGAATGGAGATTGTGCTAGCCATCTTTAATTGGACAGCAGGCTCACATGTAACCAATGAGAAGGTCAACTTTGGTAAAATTGCCAAGACAATCCCATAGCTGTGAAGTGTAGCTTGTGGTCCACCTTTCACTCCCACATCAGGTTCTCAACTCAGTTGATAAAATTCACTTATCTGAGGAAAGAGCCAAATAAACCTGCTGGATTTTCACCTGGTGTTGTGAGACTTCTTACTGTGTCTACCCCAGTCCGACATCTGGTGAACTGGTACAGCAACAATAATCTCTCCCTCAATTTCAGCAAAACGAAGGAGATTGTCATCAACTTCAGGAAGTGTAGAGGAGAACATGCCCCTCTCTACACTAATGGGGATGAAGCAGAAAGAGCCAAAAGCTTTGAGTTTTTAAGTGTCCAGATCATCATCAACCTATCCTGGTCCCCCCGTGCTGACGCTATAGTTAAGAAAGCCCAACACCTCTACTTTCTCAGAAGACTGAGGAAATCTGTTAGGCCACAACTCTCACCAACTTTTACAGATACATCAGAGAAAGCACTCTTTCTGGTTGTATCACAGCATGGTATGGCTCCTGCTCTGCCCAAGTTGGCAAGGAACTACAAAATGTTATGAGTGTAGCCCAATCCATCATGAAAACCAGCCTCCCATCCATTGACATCTACACTGCCCACTGCCTCAGCAAAGCAGCCAACATAATTAGGTACTCCCATGTTCTCTTTTTCATCTTCTTTTGTTGGGAAAAAGATACAAAAGTCTGGGGTCACGTACCAACCAACTCAAGAACAGTTTCTTCCCTGCTGCCATCAAACTTTTGAATGGACTTACCTTGCAGTAAGTTGATCTTTCTCTACATTCTATCTACTCCCACAACTGAAACACTCCTTTCTTCACTCTCTAGTTTCCTTCTCTATGAACAGTATGTTTTGTCTGCATAGTGTGCAAGAAACAATACTTTTCACTGAACATTAGTACATATGACAGTAATAAATCAAATTAAATCAAACCTCCACATCATTGCTAAAATTCACTAATAATTGTTAATTTTCTGAGAGGCAATTTGCTTCAATAAAACTTACAAATGGGAAGTAAATTTAACAAAACACGTGAAATCTTTAAGCTCTTATTATGATAAATCAATGACAGCTATTACATTTCTGGTGATCCAGGCCTCAAATGTTTGATTGGAATTGAGATCAGATGGTCCCTGGAAATCTGGAGATGCCCGTACATAAGTCACAGGAAGACTAATGATTTGATGCATTTCTTCAATAATGTTGAATGTTAGCTTTGTTCCAACAATAACAGTGGTTTCCATTTCTATAGTGTCTCAAGGCTTTTCATGGAAGAATATTCTGCAAAAAACTAGAAAGTGAGCCAAAGAAGATGACATTATATTTGAATGTGGCAGGTATTGAGGAGAAAAGGGTGAGATGTAGCACCAAATTTCCAGAACATGTATTCCAGACAGACAGAAATGGTGGATCAATACATACATGATTAGGTTCAGAAGAGTGTAAACTTCTCAGGAATGGGTGCAGGTGTGACTGGTGGGTTGGACAGTTAGAAGAAGTTTCAAAGAAAGGATCCAGCTATAAAAATGAAGGTTTTAATCGTGTGAATTGATCCTTCATCCTCCTATTCCTCATCTACATACTGCCACTTAGCAAAATCATCTGAAACCATGACTCAAAAACGTGACAGCACCAACTCTCCCTCACCACTACCTTTCTTGATTCCTGTAGTGTTGCTCAATTGTCAGACTTCTTGTCCAACTTCCAGCTTTGAAAGAGCAGAAATTTCTTCCACTCAAACATTGGGAAGACTGAAACCATTGCTACTTACACTTTCCTCCACAGCTATTGATTCAATCCCTATCAATTGTCTAAACACAAGTCCTGTTTGATCACTAGATGTGTATTCATTCTATCGCTAAGATGGCCTATTTCCACATCTGTAACATGGCCCTACTTTGACAGTTGATCTGCTTAAAGCCTCATTGATGCCTTTGTTGCCTTTAGACTTGATACTTCCACTCTACACTAGCAATTTCTTACACATTCTGCCCTTATTCAAAACTCTATAGTCCATGTCCTTACTCTCACATATTGTCCCTTTGCCCACTCACTGACATTGGCTTCCAGTCAAGCAAATTTTGATTTTAATTTTTCTTCCTTGTTTTCAAATCCCTCCACAACCCTCACCTTCCTTATCCCAGCATTTCCTCCAGCCTTAGAAACCTCCAGGAAATCTGAGGTCACCTAATTCTGGTTGGTTGAGCATTTCTGATATTAATTGTACCATTTGTATCATAGAATCAATGAATCCTTACAAAGCAGAAGGAGGCCATTCAGCCTATCGAGCCTGCACCAACAACAATCCCATCCAGATCCTATCCCTATAATCCTATGAATATACCCCACTAATTCCCTGGTAACTAAGGAACAATTTAGCATGACCAATCTATCTAATCCGCACATCTTTGGACTATGAGAGTAAATTGCAATGCCTGGAGGAAGCAAATCCATACAGACGCAGGGAGAATGTGCAAACTACTCATAGACTGTCACCTGAGGTCAGAATTGAATCCAGGTCCCCGATATAGTGAGGCAGCAGTGCTAACCTCTGTGCCACTATGCTTTAGCTTAGAAATCTTCTCCAAAACCCCTCTGTCTCTGTTTCCTTTTTAAGGAGCTAGTTAAAATCTTGTTGTCATCTGCCCTACTATTGCCTTAAGTGGATTGGTTTTAAGTTTTGCTTCATAAAGTTGCTGCATAATACTTGAAAGGCACACTATGTTAATCCAAGTCATTGTTGTTTTGGATGAGAACTGTAGATTGAGGGTGCTGAGAGAGAATATAGGTCAGAATGGAACCAAGAGAGGTTCAAAGATCAATTCACAGGAAAAGTGGGCTTTTGGAGACAACACTGATCTTGGAGCAGAATGAAAAGTCATTGATGAGTAGCTCTTAGAAGGACAATGGAGTAGAGTTTGTATTTTTTGTCATAAGGGTATTGATGGTTTTGCAAAGGAGAAGAGGAAACCATTCACTTTGTTAGATGGAATGAGAAGTTAGATGGTCAGCAGCTTAGTGGTCATAAAGGTCTCAGCAGGTGGTGAGATTAATGAAGACAGTGAGCTTGAAGAGGGCATTTAACGGATGCAGCAGATCACCGGACAATTGTATAACTTGCCTCATTGTCCATTCCATGGGATAGGAAATCGAAGAGATTCTATAACAGGTGTAAGATCTGCCTTGCCAGGTTTCCCCACAGATGGTGAAATGAACATTGTCTTCCGAAACACACAAAACAAATAAAACCTCTTCTTTATTCTGTGTAGCTGTATCATACAGGAGAACAGATCTGTTTGTGCCTCAGAATACTGCAATAATTCCATATGTTGCCACTTAATGGTGACAATGGCACCATCATGCAATGGCATGCATGATTCTTCTGATATTGACTCCATTAAGCACTTGGATGTTATGAGGTACTATCGGCCAGATAGAATTTTTTAAAAAAGACATCCATTGAGGAAAGTAAAGTATAAGTAACAACTTCTGATTTGGAAAACATTATATGGAATAAATCTAGAATATTACTTCAGATTAAACCAAGAAAGCAGAACCATGTAAAATGAATGAGTTAATAGTCTTAAAATGTGCTTGGAATATCATTTTCGTCAAAATGACAGATGTTTTGAGCAATTTGCCTTGTGAGTGAAAGAGACAAAAGCATTAGGGATGTTTAAAATGGAGCTAGATGCCAAGAAAGGTAAGTTGGGGTACTAAACAAATTATTTTGTCGGGCATGATTTATCAGGGAAGATTTTCTTGGCCCTGTGCCCAGATGCACAGGATTACCTTGGGAAGCCAAGTATTGGAAAATTAGACATGTTGCAGTGTATATCTGTAAAAGAAACTGCTAATTTCCCAATGTTCCCTATGTCCAAATGATCAGATGGCACAGACACTCCATTTATGTTCCTACCATTTTAGCAGTTTAGCTGCTTGGTCTGTCATTTCATTATTTAGTGCAGGATCATTGCTGCAGCATTTTGAACATTAACATTCAAAATTACCATTGGAATTTGCAAAGTAAAAAAATTCCCAAATATTATTTTTGACTTAGCTGCATGAGAAAAGCAATATTCAAAGTGCAAATTATTTTGCTCGCACTTGGCGCATTACCTTGTTAAATTACTCCATTTTAATCAACCTGCAGGCGGTGTCACTTTAATTTGATTGCTTCCCCCCATGAAATGTTGTGATGTTACAAAGTTGCCAGTCTCATGCGTCTTGCCATATTTTATGTTAACTCTGGCAGTTTGCATTAGCACGCTTTGCAAAATTCACCTTGAGCAGCTAGATCAGCGATAAGTAGAAATTCTGCTTCTGTTATAAATAGATATGAACTGACCCATGGAAAATCGTCAAAGACTTGGCTGTCTAACTCAGTGCAGGTTGATGAAGATGATTGAAAAAGACAGCTCAATGACCTTATGGACTGATGACCCAACATGTTTTGCCAATAACGACGGGTTTCCAATCTACTCATAATCACCTTAAGATACTCTGAATGAAACAAAGTTGTGAAAATCAGAACGACATGCTGATTTCAGTCAGTTGTGCATTTATTACCAGCTCTTCATATGTCAAGTACGACATTTGGAGTGTAACTTATTCTGTTTAGTTCAGCCTCACTCATTCAAAATTAATTTGAACGTGCCTCTCATTTTTGTTTAAATCCTATTCCTAAAAGCTTCCTGACCTTGATAATGTAGCTTAATAGTTGGTTGGTTGGATAGAACTTGAATATTGTTTTTAAAAAAAATGCTGTCAAAGCTTTTCATCTTGCACTCATCAGACAGATTTGCAAGAAAACCAATTATAAAGGGAACAAGAAATTATACGACATGACAAGAGAATGCAGATTGGTTGGCTCTAGTAAAGGCATGACAAGAGAAAATAATTTTAAAAAGTTTCAAAAATGCATTCAATGAAGGTGTGTAAATTCCTGCTTTGCAGTAGCTATTGTAACATTGCTTCTCTCATACAGTTCTATCCCAAGTCAGGAGGACAACCTATAGTGGTTTTCAGTAGGCTTAACTGTATTTCCTGGCAATAAGGATGCATTAGTAATGCACATAAGATTATAAGTTCCTGCTCTATTTGCGATGAAGCTGCTTTCAGCAATCTGAATATGCTTCAAAGTGGCTTCACCTAAATACACTGCTTTTTGTTTTCTGTTGAAGTGGCTGTGCAGCATGCTCCTTTCACTACTTGACTTCCCGTGGCTGGTCATTTGTGCGTTTTTTAAATATTGTTCAGTGTCAACTCCTTCGACTGGGTTAATCTGACAGATCCCTACCCCATTGAGAATTATCATGCTAAAGTCTGTAAAAATTTAATGAATGCTATTTCATTCTACAGGTTGTACAGCTCTCCCCCAGTATATCGGGCTTGCTCTTGTTGTGATAGATAGTTTGTTGTCTTATACTACACTGACTAGCACTATTTTTTCTGTATCACAATGCATTGGTTGGCCTGTGGAAAACTTTAGTGCTTTCGAGTGAGCAATGTGTAGCATTGTATTGATATTATTATATGGAAATGTGTTTATTAATTTACAACAAAAACTCAAATCATTACTAAGAAAAAGAGTATCCGTGCATACAAATTTCATGTGGGCACAATACCACATTTCATTCTGTCCTGGGTTTAATGATTCTCCATGGCAGCCTTCATGTTTGCATTACCTTCTGATTGCTATATTGCTGTGATACAGTATATGAATCATAAATATTGAATATATGTTAACTAACACACGTTCAGTTTTATGTAGGAATAAATTATGTAAATCATTATAAAATTTATTGCAGCTCATGTCTAATGCTTGTAATTTGCTTTCCTTTAGTGATATAGGTCATTGTGTCTGTTTGTGTTGTGTCTGATAAAGTCCAATATACGCACAATAAAACGAAAACCTCTACACTAATCTTGCAGCACCTGTCAGGTGATTTGCCCCCGTCAAAATTCATCAGTTGAATAATTACAGTGGGATAGGAAGGGAGGTGGCGGGGTGGTGTTGATAGTCAACTGATTATTTTCGCACACTGTCCACATACTACATGCCACAGACTGCACTTTGTTAACTCTGATTTTTCTTGAGTTTGTTTAAAACTGGCAGAGGTATTTGAAGGACTTCACTAACTCTGAGCTGTTCCACAATGATCCAATAAAGTATGTGAAATATTACATTTTCAAACAAAATCCTGGCACCCTAGTTTTTACCATTTGCATCAAACAGCAACAATCTGATCTCCATGAAACTATGATTGTTAGAGAATTTTTGCAATTATTAAACATCAAATGATCAGCATTGTGCTGTTAAGATTACTGGAGATTTTATTGCTTGCTGCATTGAGAATCAGTAAAAACAGGCTCAGTAATTCTAATGAACTTTTAGCCAGTTACCCACATCCGCCTCTAAACTTGAGATTATCCAGATACTCTTTGTAAGCTTTGACAAAGGGTCATCTGGACTCAAAGCGTCCATTCTTTTTTCTCTCCTTACTGATGCTGCCAGACCTGTTGAGATTTTCCAGCATTTCCTCTTTTGGTTTCAGATTCCAACAATTTGCTTTTATTTGCTTTTATTTTTGCTTTAATTTGCTTTTGTCCAAAACTCTGCTGCCCTTGTCCTAACTTACGTCACCGTGCGTGCAGACCTGCATTGGTTACTGCTTTAAAAAAAATGCCTGGATCTTAAAATTCTCATCTTTGTTTTCAAATCCTTTAAAGGGCCTGGGCCCTCCCTATCTGTAGCCTCCCTTAACCCACAATTCCAACATATTGGTGCTCCTCTAATTTGGTCTCCCTGATCATCCCCAACTTTAATTGTTGCACGTTGGCAGCTGTGCCTTCAGCTGCTTAAGTCCTAAGCTTTAGAATTTCCTCCTTACATCTCTGCACCTCGCCAGTTTGCTTTCGTGTTTCAGTTTATTCCCTAACCAACCCCTGACCAAGGTGATTGTCATCTGACCTAATGTTGCTCAGTATCATGTTTGGTTTCATAATGCCTCTGTGAAGCACATCAGAACATTTCATAGCATTTAAAAATGAGCCATGTGAGTATAAGTTGTTATTGTTGTGTTTTACTTTTGCGAATACAACAAAAAAATTGTATACTACAGAACCCACAATTTCTCTTTTACGTAAAAATATACATAAATTCTTCTGCCAATTTAGTTTGAAATCATCTTTGGATACTTCTGAGGGAGATGGCATGTAGTACAACTGGTAGGGAATCACTTGTCTCTATTGTCAGCCCTTCTGTCTTTGGGGTATATGTTATTCAAGGCAATAATGCCTTGGAGATTGGTTTCCCAGAATTCTATTCAGGTCTTTGGAGGCTCAGTTCACCTTTTCTGGGAATTGGAGCATTTTTGGGCATATCCTTGCCTGATGAAAATTAGCAATCTGTCTACAACATTTGTGAACGTGCTGAGAAAGTGGCACAATGGTTAGCATTGCTGGCACAATAGTTAGCATTGCTGGCACACAGTGCCATGGATCCCGAGGTCAATTTCGGTCTTGGGTGATTGTGTGGAGTTTGTATGTTCTCCTTGTGTCTGCATGGGTTTCTTCTGAATGCTCCGATTTCCACCCGTTGTCCAAAGATGCGCAAGTTAAGTAGATTGACCATGTTAAATTGTCCCTTGGAGTCCAAAGATGTATAGGTACACGGATTAGCCATGGTAAATGTGCAGGTCTACAGGGATAGATCGGAAGCGTAGGCTTGGGTTAGATGTTCTTTCGGAGAGTTGATGCAGGCTTCGTAAGCCAGATGGCCTCCTCCTGCACTGTAAGGATTATATGTAAAGCATCTTAATCTCTACGGTTCTGAATATTGGCCAGCAGCAAGAGAGAAAGCTTCTTTATCTGTCAAGTTAGTAGTTACGATTGAAAGATGGGTAACTAGTTTGAGTGTAACATGTATATATCCAGGTATAAGAAGAATGTTTTTTTGGTCAGAGGCCTTGTAATTGCCCTTGTAACTAGGTTGAGAATTGCCTGAACCTTCTGTTTCTGACTGGTTGAGCTTTGTAGCCTGATAGCTGACTGAATTTTTTGATGGTCTGAATGAAGTCAGGAAGTGAAGAGTTTGAATTAGTGGCATTCAGTGTGATATTTCATATGTATAGGTCAGTCTGTCAGAGTCATATTGCAGCAGTTCCATGCAAGAGGAAAAGGGAAAGCCTGCTTGATCCATCAGGGGAAAGTTGATGCTGGTAAGAGATAAGTTTTTGTGAATGTAAAGTGAGGGAGTGAAGATTTTAATTGTATTCAGCATGGAATAAATTGCATTTCACCTGGACAGTGGTCTTTTCTTTTGCCAAAAGTAGTGCAAGGGCAAGTATACTTGTACCTTGGGATACACTGTATTGAACAGTCTTCTGCTGTTGTACTCTCAGGACTAATCTGCTGAGAAGACCATCCCTGCCAAATCCAGCTTCAATTATCTGTTGTTGCTGGACCTATGTACAGTACCTCAGTCAAGTCACTACAAGGCAGAGCATCTGCTGAGTAGAGTTGATTGAAAGTCACTTATCAAGTATTCTTCTCCTAAAGCATAAAATAACCATGTACAAATTTTATAGTGCTTATTGTGAACTGTACTATATAATTGATTGCGTATAGAGTAGCAGTTGCTTATGTTTATTAAGAGCAAAAGCAAATAATAAAATTTATCTAAGCTTATTGTGGAGGTTTTGTCCTTATTGATTGCATTGGTGTGTACCATCAAGTCTGGTGGTAATGTGAGTTGTTTAAATACAGGTATATGTCTACACCAACCCCCCCCACCCGTGTTCCCCCACCCTTCGCAATCTCCCTATTAGGCTCCATCCCCGCTCAGGCCCTACCCCCTCGATACAGCCCCCTGGCGCAGTTACGGTGCCTGGTAGGCAGTGCCAGATGGATACTGCCAGGCTGGCATTGCCACATGGGCACTGGCCAGTCCTGCCCCTGACCACTCAGGGGACTTCAATGTCCTCCGACCTCCCCACAATGAAGTCATCATGTCTTGGTTTCTGCTGCTGGAGATAGCTGTGATTCTTAAGTTGCAAATGAATCCAGATGATAGCATCTGGGACTCACTAATGATATGCAAATCATGTCTTCATATTGAAATTGGCTTTGTGCCAATGATAGATGTGGGCTATTGATACATTCCAGGATGCCTCTTTGATAGATTGCTTCCTGTTTCTTTGGTTCTCAGTTTTGGTTGGCATACAGGCCTGGTATGATCAGGAGTGGCAATAAACTGATTGCAAACTTAATTTTTCGGCTCTCACCCGAATTCACTGCCTCACCTCGCCAAACAATGGATGGGTTTATTATTTGTTAGTTTCACAAGTAGGCTCACGTTACCATTGCAATGAAGTTACTGTGAAAATCCCCCAGTTTCTACACTCTGATGCCTGTTTGAATACACTGAGGGAGAATTTGGCATGGCTAATGCACCTAACCTAACCAGAAGAAACCCCTGTAGACACAGAGAGAATGTGTAGACACCATGCAGACAGTGACCCAAGCCTGAAATCGAATCTTGGTCCTTGGCATTGTGAGGCAGCAGTGCTAACCACTTTGCCATTGTGCAGCCCTTGAAGTCATATTGCACAGAGTTGGAATAAATGGGTTCTTTTCAAAGGGGAAAGATACGAATGAAGTACCACAGGAACCAGTTCTGGGCCAGCAATTGTTCACTATTTACATTAATGACCTGGAGGAAGGAACAGAATATAAGGTTTCTGTATTTGTTGATGATACAAAGATAGATGGAATTGCAAGTTATGATGAAGATATTAAGTGACTGGGTGAAAACTTGTCAAATTGCATTACTCATTGACTAACATTCAAACTGGACATTTGCACTTAGCATATCGCAACTGGTGCCATAAAAAGACATCAGAGAACTCCAATATTATAGCGTTCTCTGATGATCTCTAGGCATTTCTGGAGAACTAAGCCCAGAAGACTTGACTCCAAATGCTGTTTTGGGATGCAGGAAAGAATTGTCAGAGTAGCAGTCCCACAGTGTTTACCACTTTATGGAAGATCCACATCTCGTTATGTGGTTTGACATCATGTTTTGTTTGTTAGTTCCTCTCAGTGTTACGTGTGGATGTCTTGTGACATAAAAAGTGCTATACAAATATAAGTAGTTGTTTCCCTAATTTGAAAACAAGTAACATTTCAATAGATTCAGTCTTTACTCAGTATTAGACTTCCGTGTCTTAAAGGCACGTGATTCAATTTGCATATTCTCCACCTTTTCCCTTAAGTCAACATATTTACAAACAATGGAATGCTTTCCTGCTGTTAAATATAATATTAATATTGCTTTGATTTATGCAGTTAAACTGGAGCACTGTGAATTACTGTGCAGTTCAGAAGACCCTAATGTAACTTATGTACTTTTTCAATCAAACCTTTTGTTCAATTGCTGAATGACTAAATAGGCTGTTTTAAATATTTTTCAACTCCATGCCATCTACAGTTTCTAATAATTCTGAACATAATATAACCTTGAACTAAGTGTTACATTTTCTAGTGAAGCAAAAAGACGCATTTTAATTAAATCAAAGAGTAATATGAATGTAAGAAAATAATTTTATGCAATGTAGGATAGATGTGGCTGTCAACACATTCCAGGATGGCTCTTCGATAGAATGCTTCTTGCTTCTTTGGTCTCATTTTTGGTTGGCAGCTGCCACTATTAACTGGCTGGGGACAACTGTTACTCACACGACTAGCCAAAGATTCAGCTAAACTACTGAGAGGAGCAACTTGGAGAGATTTGAATAACGTTTGTTTCATCGGAGGCATTTGGAAAAAGACATTGAAATCCAATTTAGATTAACACAAGCCCTGAGCTTTCTTTTAAAAAAGGACTATTTCCCTTCCCACAGTTCTTGTTCTCTGCTGTCCTGTGCAATAACGTGTGCTAGTACACACAAGGTGTTCACCCAGGAGACCATTTTTCGTATGTGCCAATGTTCTGCTGTATCAACTATGGGGCAATACAGATGATGTTACCTCAGCACACATACAAATGTTCTTATTAGAGTTTGTATGATAATGACCTTGAACAGGAATGATTTTTTTACTCCTGCGTAACAGGATTGTTGATGCTAATTGTGGTACTTCCATGGGCTTACTCGCGGATATAGACTATTGGTGTTCATAAACACAACTTAGTGGGAAGAAGGAGTTTCAGTAGGAAAATTGAAGAGTTTGGAAGGAAACATGGAAAATTGTACCCTGGATACCTTGATGAGGCATCAGCCATCTAATGACTCTCATTTTAGCATTATGCTACCAGAGACACTCAAAACACTTGCAGTTAGAATTTTTATTGCAGCAGGATTCGTTTAAAATTGCATCCCATGGCATTTCTTCATTCCCAGCCATCCCACTCGTGCCACAGTCATTCCTTTCCTTGCATCCACTCATGTTATCCCACCCATATCCCATTTCCTCTTGCTCTAACATCCCTATAGCTCCCTCCCAAATCGATCCCCCTCAAATTATTCCCTCACTCCCATACCAATTCCTTCTTCCAGAGTGACTTTGACTTGGGCTCCGCTTAACATTGGTTCTTTTTCTCCTCTACCCACTTTCAGCACCCCCCCAAACTCTCTCCACAACTGCCACTAACCATTGACAGTCACACACATGTCACAAGCTCCAGTCTTCTCCACGCCCCACATGCCTCAATGTGCATCAAGCTTCTCCCACTCAATAAATCTACTGTCCAATTAGAACAGTGCGGAAGGACAAGATGTGCATATTATTATCGTGGATTTGTTTTTTACAACTCTCAGTTGTCAATAGCCACCTTCTAAATTGATTTCATTTTGAATATTAGCTTATGTCTCTCTTGCTTTGGAGGCTTCTGGCACAGGGGCACATCCCTACATCTGAGAGAAAAGCTCTAGCTTCATTTCATGCACCAGGACTTGATGGTTAACGCAGATATATTTATAACGTAACTGATCCAATTGGGGTATCAGCCCGCTAATCCTCCCAGCACCCACAGGCCTGGTAAGAGTAGGAGAGATTCCTGGTCAGCCATGTAACATTGCAGCCTCTACCAGCACTATTCATTACTTCAGACCACAAGACATATGTGAAAGTGCATGTTGCCACAGAAACTCCAAGTGATCAGAGTCACACCACTGCCACCAGCTTGCCGTTGTCTTTATGCACCCACATGCGTGGAAGAAGGCGGATTTTGACCACCAGAGAGTTTTTTAAAATTTGGGATTGCCCAGAAGTAATATTCACCACCTTCACTTGCCCTACTCTCTCCAAACCAATCCATTGACAGCTTGGATTTGATGTCCATGTCTATTTAGATAACATTTGTACATGTAACCATCTATAAGTAAATGGACAGGTACATGTTTGTCCATATTCATGTATTGGCAAATCTCTAAACTCACTCATATTTTGTATTACTTAATAGAATGTTACAGAGCTGTCAAATGAAAATCTGATGGGAAAGCAGGAATCTTTGTAGTTCAAAATCTAGTAGCAGGAAGTTGTACATTTGAAATGCATTATCAAAAAGGATTTCAGTAGCTTACCTGCTGAGACAAGATAAGCTCAACGTTAAATAGATCAAATAGTTTCTATGATTGGCAGTACTTCTATAGAGATTGTAAGTGCTGATTTTCACATGCTCATTAAACATTTGTTACACATGAATCTGTTTTCTTTTTACAAGATAAAACATATCTTGCAACAAGAGACTGCAGATTACTTGTTTCTGATATGATATTAGAAAGACATAAAGTATCTACACATCTGCCTGAAAATAAATCCTTGATTGCTGTGGTGTACAAAAAAATGGAAGCAGATAATTGAGCTTAATTATTTTAACTGAAATCCATTAGTAATTATAGTCCTGTGCCAGAAAATGGGAAAGCTACTTAATACTATACAATTCCAAAATGCGTAGTGAATTCTTAGTGTTATGACATGATAGATAAAGGTGTGAATTGTGGAATTGGTATATTCTTTTGTCAGATTGCAGAAGAGCCAGGAAACAAAGTCCCATGTACCACTGGATAACAGGATTTCTAACTTCCATTAAAAGCTCTCAGATATGGTTATCCAGAATGGAATATTTTTAATCAGCACTATTATACAGATCAGAAATTACTGTGAAACTACTGTCCATGTCTGTCAGTCTCTCTTTTTTACCTTCTCCATCCTGTTCTCCCACATTTGTTCTCTTAAACTCGCTCTGCATTCTTCTAAACCTCCCCTCCCCCCAACCTTCAGTTTCCACCAAGGATCTGCTGGGTTTTACTTTACTTATCCAATTTCCTCAGGTATGCGAGGAGCCACAACATCACCTTCCCACAGATAGCCCTGCAATAGTGCCATAATTTATGACTGGCAGTCTAAAATTTTAGTATTCTTGATAAAAGATGCACACTGTTGAAATTTTTCATCAAAGTAAAAGTTTATTTATTAGTCACAAGTAGGCTTACACTCACACTGTGAGAATCTCCTGAAAAATCCCCAAATCTGTAGCCATCCTGCTGTGATCACCTCTGAGAGTCTCAATATGATTTGAATTCAGTCACATACATAACTGCCCTGCTTCTCTAATCTTGCACTCCTCAGTATACCTGCTACAATGCAAACTTTGCAAGGGAATAGCAAGCTGCTAATTGGTTGTCAAGTTGAATCTGGTCAAGACATTGCCATGATGGTTAAGTCGACCCTGGTCAAGACATTGCCATGGTGGTTATCAAGTCGCCTCTGGCAGAGATGTTGCCATGATGGTCATCAAGACACCTCTGACAGAGATATTGCTATGGTAGTTGTCAAGGCGTCTCTCAGAGATGTTGCCATGATGGTTATCAAGGCGACTCTGGTCAAGATGTTGCGATGATGGTTGTCAAATCAACTCTGGTCGAGGTGTAGTCATGATGGTTATCAAGTGGACTCTGGTCAAAACATTTCCGTGGAGAATGCACCAAGGAACAATTGTCCCCCAGACTTTTTAATCCAAAAAAAGCACAATGTCTGAACATGTTCCTTTTACCTGCACAACACAGATCTTTACAAATGAAGATATGTAGCTTCTAGCAAGCATGAGTCACACTGCAAACCCAGTTGATAATTTTAAATTGACTGTTGGTGTGATCCTTGGCACACTTGGGATTGTTCAGCAAGTGCTGTCCAATCATGGAAGCACAGCTAACTTTAGACATTATGCTGTGGGTTTTGCAAGCACAGGATGGCTGAGCATGGTCAATATTCTGTCCATTGTGAACAGTTGAAGGGATGTATTTTTTGGAATGTTCCACAAGACATAAGGAAAATAACTTAGAAGTTATTGTTAATAATACTACTTGTCTTTTCATTTTGCATGTTTCTGGCTCCTTTACCTTTTAATAATGGCCATGAATGAATCCCAATTTCTAATGTTTTTGAAAATATTTTTATTAACCTTACATCCAGATAAACATTCAATAGCAAGCACAAGATAGGAAACTCAACATTTATTTATTATCTGGCATATTAGATGTTCTTAGTGTTTCAAATCCAAGAGTTGGATTTAATGGCCAGCGCAGTGGACCCATCTGCTGGCTGGAGAGCCTGTAGCAACTCTGCTGTGGTCACTTCTTAAAGTCCCAACATGATTTGAATTCAATCACACATGCCTTGCTTCTCTAATCTGTCCACATAAATAAAATCAGCCTCTCTAATCTGTCCATGTAAACTAAAGTCCATTTATTGCTTTTTGCACCCTCTCACATCCTTTCTAAATTGTGGTGACAATACCTTGTGAGGCAAAACTAGTACTTTATAGTAGCTCATTATAACTTGCTTGTATTTCATAGATTCATTGAATTCTTACAGCACAGAAGCAAGCTATTCAGCCCATCGAGCCTGTACCAACTCTTACCCAGGCTTATCCAGTAACCCCATGTATTTATCCTGCTGATCCCTCTAACTTGTATATCTTGGAACATTAAGGGCAATTTACCATGGACAATCCACTGAAACTGCCCTTTGGACTGTGGAAAGAAACCAAAGCACCAAAAGGGAACCCACACAACCACAGGATGAATGTGCAGACTCCACACAGACAGGGACTCAAGGTCAGAACTGAACCTGGTCCGTAGCACTGTGTGGCAGCAGAGCTGACCACCATGCCACCCATAACTCTAAAGAAGAATTATACACACTCTAAACATGAACTGTTCCTCCCACCACAGGTACTGACATCTTGCTGAGTTTTTCCAGCATTTTCTGTTTTTATTTCGCAACAAATTTTGTTCTGACCAATTCTTTCAATCTCTCCTGTCCTTCATTTTGTCATTTCTGTTCTCATCCACACCTTCCTTGAAACCTATTGCTTTTCTAAATGTCCCAGTTGTGAGGAAAGGTCACAGACCCTGTAATGTTAACTCTGTTTCTTTCTCCAAAGATTGCTGCCACAACCCGCTGAGTTCTTCAGCATTTTCTGCTTTTATTTCAGATTTCCATCATCCACATTCTGCTTTTCACACCAGTCACTGTTTATGATTAAGCAAATTTGTGAAACAGATTGGTACTGTAATGGTCAAATAATGTAGATATTTACAAATGAAACTTTGTAATTTGCTCAAAAGGAAAAACAAAAGGTTACAATCTGTATTCTAAATTGTCCTGCCATAAATAATTCACATGCACACAATCCCTCTCCTTGTTTGCTGTTGAGATGAGATTTTGAAGATTGCAGCTGTCCTTTTTGTCTACGTTTTTCTTTATATTTCTATTTCTTACTGCATCTTTTATTCAACAATGATGCTAGTCTTGGGATTAAAAGATTTGCTACTTTTGTGACCCAATTTTAGCAAGTAACAAATCCCAAATTATAAATACGTATAAATACCAAGCTAAGATTGTCCTATTTAAAATTCAATGTCCATTACATCAGAGAAGTAAATCATTTGAAGCTGTCTTGAGAAAAAGTACAACTCCAAAAGTACAACTCCAAGCCTCTCCATAATGCTGATTATTGTTTATAAATTATCAACTTTTATGCAGCTATATGCTTCTAAAATAAAATTTAGAGTTTAGAATAAGAAGGTGAAAAGGACATGACAGTTGATTTTAAAATGTTTATAAATGGATTACTATGCATTGTGTGCACCTGTGCATCAAAAGTCATTAGTTTTTCAAATTGATTTTTCACAATGATGAATAGAAATTAGATAGAAATTAGCTCAGTCAATTCACAGCAAAGGGCATCCAGCACCTGCTGCTGTGCAAGTTACCATAGTAGTGGGGCAAGGGCCGAGCAGGAACTAGTTGCTTAACTCGTGCTAGACAGCTGTAACATCAGGCTGTGCTTTACATGCTGCTACAACCACAACTGATGTTATCGCTGCGCAAGCCAGACTCCTGAGCAAAGTCTGTCT
The DNA here is from genome assembly GCA_024679065.1 of Sphyrna mokarran. Taxonomy (NCBI): domain Eukaryota; kingdom Metazoa; phylum Chordata; class Chondrichthyes; order Carcharhiniformes; family Carcharhinidae; genus Sphyrna; species Sphyrna mokarran. The sequence continues at coordinate 43,442,311 of JAGIQG010000003.1, read as the reverse complement.
CATTGATCACAACCATCTTTAAGTGTGAAAATGAGAAGGAAGAGCTACTGACCTCAAAAGCATTGAACTTGAGGATGTAAACTTAAGCACAAACTTAAAACAATCGGACAGAAAAACCCCTGCAAAAACATAATTTGGTAAAAAAAAGTACAATTAAACAATCTTTTTGGCAACAATCCCTATAAGATCCTTAGTGGTAAAATTCCAGCAAATATTACCCAAGTTGAGGAATTGCTGTCATTTCAGTAAAACTACACCACATGATTTTTCAGGCACTTGCACTCTTATGTGGGATTCCAAAAAAAATTCAGAAACAAACTGCTTCCCCAGAATCTCCCAGCTTAAATTTGGATGGCTGATTTACAACTTTCACAGCTACTCTGCATCTTATACACAAATAAACTGGTCATTAAGGCTTTCCACCAGAAACTTCAGTTAAACCTCCCTTTCCTTGGATTTATGAATGGCAGATGGAATTTAATTGAGATAAATGTGAGGTGATGCATTTTCGTAGATCGAACCAGGGCAGGATTTACTCAGTTAATGGTAGGGTATTGGGAAGAGTTACAGAATAGAGAGATCTACAAGTATAGGTTCATAGCTCCTTGAAAGTGGAGTCACAGGTAGAGAGTGTGATTGAGAAGGCATTTGGTATGCTTGGTTTCATTGGTCAGAACATTGAATAAGGAGTTGGGATGTCTTGTTGAAGTTGTGCAAGACATTGTTACGGCATTGGAAAAGAGTGAACAATTCTGGTCACCCTATATAGAAAGGATATTATTTGACTAGAAAGAGTGCAGAAGAGATTTACTGGGATGCGACCAGAACTTGATGGTTTGAGTTATAAGGAGAGCTGGATAGACTAGGACTTTTTTCTCTCAAACGTAGGAGAGTTAAGGTGATTTTATAGCGGTCTGTAAATAATGCCAGGCACAGATCATTTCGATAGTCAACATCCTTTCCCAAAGTCCAGGAGTCTAAAACTAGACGGCATAGGTTTAAGGTGAGAGGAGAGAAATACAAAAAGGTCCAGAGAGGCTATTTCTTTCGCACAGAGTGTGGTGAGTGCCTGAAACAAGCTGCAGAAGTAGTAGAAGAGACAGGTATAATTTTGACTTTTAAAAAGCAGTTACAGGAGTAAGATGGGGATAGAAGGATATGGGCCAAATGTGGGCAATTTGGACTAGCTTAGTGGTTAAAAAAACGTTTGGGTTGGACAAGAATGGAAGGGCCTGGTTCCATTCAGTAGTCCTCTCTATATTTTTATAAATATATAAAAAATATTTTATTCTTGAAAAATATACTCAAATATAGTTTTCACCTTTCATGTCGATTTCCAGTGTCCTTAAACACCACCTTGAACTCAGGTTCTGCAAAAATAAAAATCTTTCATGTTTGCTACTTTGCTTCTACTTTTGGGTCAATAAAATTGAATATATTTAAAGCCCCGGTGACAGGAGCATGTATTCATTATACAGTCTGTCTTTTATATAAGCCAGGAGCTGGGGATTCAGGGGAAAGTAACAAGAACAGTGTTGGTGTGTCACATACACTTCAATCTTGTACTTGGCACCATGTTGCAAGTTTTTAAAAAAATTGTGTATTTCCTATCTACGTTCATCCATCTGTGTCCGATTGTGAATAAGTGACTGAATGGATATGAGATGTAACTATGTTTCAAAAGTAAAAGCACAGATGAACTAGTCACATACTGTTAATTTTTTTTATGCGCTTTAGTTTGTAGATTTAAATTAATAAAACAGTCAGCCCAGCTATGAACTGATGATTCACTCATCTAAATGTTGTAAAGATATGGGAGGAATATTTTTATCTATGTGATTTGTTAAAATCTTCATTGCTCCAGAAATTGATGATTTTAATCAAACTACTCTCTGGCCTTTACATCTAACCTGACCTGTTAATGATATGACCTATCAGTAACTTCAAAAATGAATTAAACTTCAGAAGTTTAACAAATTATAAATATGATATTTTCTTTTCACCCTGTGGAGACTATTCTGGGAATTTTTGATTCCCTTGGCAACTTATTGCTCATGTTTACTTGCACGTTATCAAGTGAAAATAAAGTGCTTGGCAGCACTTGAGACATTCAACTAGGCTACATCCATCTCTCAGAAATTGATCCCTTCCACTTAAATGACTTTATTGCTTGAGATTGTAGGGTGTTGCTCCTTCAACCTCTGTCGCTCCAGTGAGAACAACCAAGTTTATCCAACCTTTCCTCATAGCTAATACACTCTAGATCAGCCAACAATCCTAGTAAATCTTTTCAGTACTCTCTCCAAAGCAACCACATCCTTCTGGCAATGTGGTGACCAGAGTTGTACACAATATATTAAATGCGGTCTAACTAAGGTTCTGTACAGCTGCAGTGTAACCTGCCAATTTTTATACTGAGATGAAACCAGAGCACCCAAAGGAGACCCACACAGACAAGGGGAAAACATGCAAATTCCATACAGACAGTGACCTGAGGCCGGAATTGAACCCAGGTCTCTGGCACTGTGAGGCAGCAGTGCTAACCACTGTGCCACCCCTGATGTTGAAAAGAAACATATATTCAAGATATGATGTAAACTTCCTTTATTCTTTATTTTGGTCTGAACAAGCAAGCCCATGTCGTTAAGGAGCCCCTTAATTAGTTTCAGAAAAACAATGTCATGAACAGTGAATTTTAATAATGTAGAGATATTTCAAACCTACCTGCTCTTCACTGTCTGAATAAGACTACTTCTGTACTCTGTGACCCCTGAATGAGTATATATTAATATTGCTACCAGGGTCTTCGAAGTCTACCATCAAGACTTTTCTCTTCATAAATATAAAAATATGAAATGATCTTTAAGGTTTATATTCAAGTAGCCATTAAATAATCACTCCATATTGCTGACATTTACAAACAAGCAGCCCTTAATTATTTATTTCATGAATTTAATCTGGAAATAATTAAACAAAGTATCTTTCACTTGACGTGAATGACTAGATAATTAGAGTCAGAGGGAGTCATTTCAAATGAATGGCCACTTTCTTTATTGGAAAATGGATGCCTAGCTTCTCCAGTTTTGCACAGAGATCTTACTCACTTGAGTTCTAGCAGACATCTGCTAAAAGTATTTTCGCATTTAATTCACAGAGACACACAGCCAAGAGAAATGAGCAATTTGGGGATATATACATATGTAGGGATTCTCCACCATCTTCAGAATCCTCCTACCATTTTCCATTTCCTGGTAGCTGGCAATATTTGGAAATGTTGGGCCCGATTTTACCATTGCATTGCACCTGTTTTCGGGGGTGAAAACTTGTTAAAGGTTTGAAGTGTGAAAACTTGGTAAACTTGCTGCAAAATGTTAGGGTGCACAGAGTTGGGGGTAAAGTGTTACTGGGGATTGAAGATTGGTTGTCTAACATGAAGCAGAGAGTTGGAATCAATGGGTGTTTTTCTGGTTGGCAGTTGATGACCAGCAGAATGCCGCAAGGATCGGTGCTGGGGCCTCAACTGTTTAGCATTTACAAAGACAAACTGGAGGAGGGGGCTGAGTGTAGGGTAACAAAATTTGCTGATGACATGAAGATGAGTGGAAAAGCGAATTGTGTGGAGGATGCGGAAAGTCTGCAGAGAGATCTGATAGGCTGAGTGAGTCGGCACGGACCTGGCAGATGGAGTATAATGTTAGCAAATGTGAGGTCATCCACTTTGGTAGAAATAATAGTAGGAAGGATTACTGTTTAAAGAGTGAAAAGCTGCAGCGTGCTAAAGTGCAGAGGGACCTGTGAGTCTTTGTGCGTGAATTGCAAAAATCCAGTCTGTAGGTGCAGCAGGTGATCAAGAAGGCAAATGGAATGTAGGCCTTTATAGCGAAGTGGGTAGAATATAAAAGCAGGGAGGTCTTGCTGCAACTGTACAGGGCACTGGTGAGGCTGCAACTGGAGTATTTTGTGCAGTTTGGTCCTCGCATTTGCGGAAGGATATATTGGCCTTGGAAGGAGTGCAGAGAAAGTTCACCAGGCTGATACCGGAGATGAGGGAGTTAGCCTATGAAGAGAGATTAAATAGACTGGGTCTGTACTCGTTAGAGTTTAGAAGGCTGAGGGGGGAGCTTATAGAGACATATAAGATAATGAAGGGGCTAGATAGGGTAGGGGTAGAGAGATTCTTCCCGTTTAGAAAGGAAAACAGAATTAGAGGGCTCAATCTCAAAGTAAGGGAGGGGCAGTTTAGAACTGAGTTGAAGGGGAACTTCTTCACTCAAAGGGTGGTGAATCTCTGGAATTCTCTGCCCTTTGAAATAATGGAGGCTACCTCGTTGAATATATTTAAGTCACGGGTAGATAGATTTCTGATAGACAAGGGAATTAAGGGTTATGGGGAGAAAGAGGGAAAGTGGAACTGATCCACTTCAGATCAGCCATGATCTTATTGAATGGCGACGCAGACTCAAAGAGCTAGATGGCCTACCCTTGCTCCTATTTCTTATGTTCTTATGTAAGGAGCAGATATCCTGCTAGTTCTGTGCGCTACTGTCATTTGAACAGATGTTAGACATTATGTACCACCAACATCTCCGACTCCAAAAACACAATGTGACCCCTGTGCAACCTGTTGCAGAACCTGGCACATAGATGCGGGGTGGGCACCATGACCTTCTGCAATTAGGCTGTGTTCTTAAGGGCTGCTGCTATGGCCCACTGTGTCCCATTGGGTTTCCTGCAAGCTTTCGAGTCTGTCAGCCATGGGCCACAGAATCTCGAGAAACCTGTTGAGTCCCTCGGGCATGGCCCACTATGACTCAACCACAGCCCTCTGAGACTCTGCTGTGCCCTGTTCTGACTTGGCTATCGCTTGGACCCTGCCACTCATGGTGAGGATCCCCTGCCCCTGGCTTTCTACTGCTGACACCATCCTTGCAGTGTTGGCCTGGGAGATAGGCAATAGTTTGTCCATCTGAAAGCTTTGAGTCCTTCCAAAGGCCTTTTAGTTGGTCCCGTGTGGCCATCAGCCCTTCCTGCATTCACTGGCTCTGTTGCTGCATCTCCAGTAGCTGAAGGAGAAGTGATCTCAGAAGCCCAGTCCTGTAGCTTGGGGACAGCTTGAGTCCCGTATGTTCCCTCCTCCACCCGATGTGTTGTGGTCACCAGGGAGTGACCCAGAAGCCTCTCCACTAACTGGACCCACCAACGTGCCAATATCTGGGGTGATGAGTTGTGAGATTGAAACTGACGCCAAAACTGTGCCACTCTTGGAGGTCCTTTCACTCATATCATCTGAGGACTCATCCAAGCTATCTAGACCAGGATGGGTAGGAGCTGAAGTACAGTTCTGGAGTCCAGAAAGCCTAAAGGCATCATAGAATCATAGAAACCCAACAGTGCAGAAAGAGGCCATTTGGCCCATGTAGTCAGTGCAGACTCAAATCCCACCCAGACCCTACTCCCATATCCCTTCATGTTTACCTGCTAATCTCTCTATGCTATGCATCTCAGGACTCGAGGAGAAATTTTTAACATTGTCAATCAGCCTAACTGACATATCTTTGGACTTTAGGGTTAGGGAGGAAACCCATGTAGACATGAGGAGAACACACAAACTCCACACAGATAGTGACCCAAATTGGGAATTGAAAGCAGGTCCCTGAGCGATGAAGCAGCAGTGCCAACCACTATGCTACAGTGTCCTTGCAACACAGAACACAAGGTTAAGTGCAAGGGAGTGGGAGGAATCCAGCATGCAAAACATATGATTCATATCTCTCCATTGAACACAGAACAAAGCTTCAAGAAAATTATATCACAGGGACAGGCTGTTCAGCCCTCCAAACCTGTTGCGACCAGGCTGCCCATCTGACTTGTTACCCCCTACACTTCCGGAGAGCATATACCTCTATTCACATCCCATTCACGTAGAAATGCCTCTTAAATATCACTGCATCCATAAACCCCACCTAGCAGCAAGTTCCAGGCACTCACTAGCCTTTCTGTACAAATGAACACAAAAAAAAATACATTTTCTTTAAACCTTGCCCCTCGAACCCGAAACTCATGCCCCTGAGAAGTTGTCTGAAGGTGTGTGGAAAAATGACAGGTGCTCACATCTTGATGGCAGCCCGATTATGCAGTTGCTGACAGCCCGCATCTCCCCTCCCCTGGACAGCACCAGCACCCGCTCCTCAAAGGGGATAAGAACCTGGAGGTCTGGTCCCTGTCTTCACGATGTATCTGTAACCCCATGACTTGCCTGGGTTAGCAAAAAACCTCACTTACTGTGCTGTCTGGAGAAAATACACATTTCTCTAACCAATGCTCAGTGTTCCCTTCACACACATTGTTAGCCACTTTAACACTTGAATAGCAGGTTAGATGTAAGGATTCGCATTCTAATCAGCAATCTGTGACTGTCTGTGTTGATATGTGTGCTATTGCAGACCAGAACACTGCATTTGCCTGATGAAGACACAGAGTGTCGAAAGCTCACAAATTTACTATCAAATAAATCGGTTGGATTTAAAATTGGTGTTGCTAGATTCTTACTGTCTTCACCATCATAGGTGTTAGTTTTGGTCTTCTTGTGTGGAGACAGAAGGAGCCATAAAAGAAATAATGGAGTGGCTCCTACAGAGTATCAGGTGATGACGCTTAGAGGGTAAGCACAGTGGGGCTTTTGAGGGGGATAGGAAGGAGCAGCTCAGGAGTGAGGACCTGAAAGCATGCAGAGTGCTGGAGATGAGAGGAACTGGGGGAGATTTGGAGGAAGATGCAAGATGTAGTTCTGCACTCACCCCTTCTGCCTGGATGAGGTCATTGACTTTTTTCCAGCACTGCTTCGTGGTGTGGGGCCAGTGCCCTGCATCGACTGAAATGGCTACTGCCTCTCAGGCTACATTTCCATCAGGTCCCATAGGGTCTGCCTCATCTTTGGGGGAAGGGGGTGTCCTGCCTCGCCTCTGCTGCATCCAGTAGCCTCCCCAGGTTGCCCTCAGAAAATCTGGGGACTGGTTGTGCACGCATTTTGTGCAGAAATGCCAGCCTGCCTGTCCATTCTTATGTTTTTGATGGAGCTGCCCCTTGTTAGGGCAGATCAGCTGCAGGCAGTTTGGTAGAACATTCCAGCAAGTTCCATGCAGTTTGCTTGTTAGCATTGAGGGGAAGGCAAGTGAGCACTTGCAGATGTGCTATTGGGAGGGTGGTGGATCAGTGCCGGAATGATTGGGATAGGAGAGAGAGAGGGAGGTGTCACACAGCCAAAGGAGTCTGGAGGAGATGGGGGCCTTGTGCGGGAGGGCCTGGGGTGAGGGATCACCCTGCCTGATGGATGTGGAGAGTAGATCTCTCTGCCTGAGATCTTTGGTGGGATGGGGTGTCCACTGCCACTCTGCCTGAGATCAGTGGAGGTGTAGGTGGGGTTCGCTGCCACTCTGCCTGAGATCATTGTGGGGGAAGGGGTTCTGCTGCCAGGCTGCCTGAGATTAGGGGCAGGAAGGAGGGGAGGGACCTGGGATTGTTTTGGTTTGCAAGTGGGTGGGGAGGTAAGAGGATCAGTAATGTGAGAGCACAGGCAATGTCTGTGAGGGCCAAGTGGGAGACATTATCTCGCGTGAGAGCCATGTGATAGGCAAGCCGCATTCTATCATTTTATTTTCTGCGCAGTTGGTGGCACCTATCGGAACTACAGGGTTTCGGGCGAGTTAAGCCTCGCCCACAGGCTTGTGCAGCATGATTCAAACTTGCTGATATTTTTGTAGTGGACATGAGGGTTGGAGAAACGGTCTAAAAGTTGGATCTAAAATACTTCCCAATTCAAGTCCCCCCAACTCTTAGAATCAGAATGGTAAAATGGGACCATTAATCCCAATAAGAAGGCAAACATCTCACCCTTCCCAGGTTAAGATCATGATGAATTCAGGAGCAAGACTGAAATTCCTGGCAAATGGATTTTTTAAACTGGCATTTCCCAGACTATAAACTAACTTGAAAGTTTGAGGCATCTGTGTATTGTATCTGCTAACCCTCATTTGATACAAGGTCAAAGGGAAGTAAACCAATCTGAGCCTCACTGATTGCAAGGGATGTGATGTGTGTGTTGTTGAGATAACTCCCCACTTATATTGTGTATAACTGTTAGAACAAAAACGTTCAAAATAACATGCATAATTTAGCCTAACTTCTCTGTGATTTATACTGAAAAGATACGAAGCAGCAATTAGAATAAAGAGTCATTGTTGTAAAAGAACATTTGCTTAACTATTTTAATAGGCTTTTAGGTTGAAGGGGAATTGCAGCATCAAAAGCCAGCCAAATCTTCTTCTTATGGAATCTTTTGAAAAACATCAGTGGATTATCATCAATGTAAATTAAAAGTTCTCCTTGATTATTTCCAGCATAAACCCATAATGTCTGAGCTCTGGGATTTTGAATCATGGACAATGTCCCAAGGAAAGATGTGATGGGAAACTGCTCCCTCCCATCTCTCTTCTGATATTACCAGGCCTAGTGATTATGTGGCAATGTTCAAACTTCTGCTGGGCACATACCCTGAAGTTGGAAATTACAATTTAAATCACAAACTTCAGATGATTCTGAATGTCACGCAGCAAACTTTATCCAGAAATAGTTTGCAGAATTAAACTCACCTTAAGCTTTTGGATAGCCAAAACAATATTTCACTTCCCCTTTCTCCACCCCCAACCACTTCACTCACAATTCCCCCATTGGACTCTCCACATCCCCCCACTACCCTTTCTGTTGTCCAATTGACAGCCTGACATGATCCAACCAGATCCGGCCTGCTCCCTGTCCAAAGACCCTCATCACCTCCCCCAACCCTGAGGCACGTCTGATGCCCTGTCCTCCTTAAGACTCAACCCAACTTCCCCTCCCAACCCCATCCACCAACTTCTCCCAGGTACAACCTGCCAAAAAATAATCTGCTTTTCTCCCTGGACTTCTCAAAGTGGCTGGAACCTTAAACTTATCTAGCTTATGGCATTTTGTATTGTTGAGTGGGGCATGTAGCTTACTTACCTTTGGCTAAGCTGACTTCTGAATTCTAACTCTCAGGGACCCGCTGCAGTGGAGTAATCTGAGTCAGAAGCTCAGACAAGATAGGAGCAGCTCCATTTTAAGGTTAGAAATTAGGAGTGGAATGCTAATTCAACTTGATTCCAATTCCATCAGAAGTCATGAACCACACACTTCAAATTGTTGAACAGACAAATCAAGACTCAACATTTCCTTCTCAGTTCTGGAATATTTTTGCTGACATATTAAGTTTTCTTAAGAAATGATTGACTGGCTTCTCTATATCAGTATCTTTCCCTTGTAGCAAACAGTGCCTTTATGTCTACATGACTGGCATCAATAGCTATTCAGAGCAGCCTTTAATTTATTAATGCGGTCTTCAACCTCTCAAAGGGAGTCTGACAAGACTCTATCCACTTAAACTTTACATTCTTCTTCAGCGAGTTTATTAATGGAGCGACTCCCACATTGAAATTCAGGACAAACTTTGGTAGAATGTACACATTCTGAGAAACCAAAGGCATGAATTTGTGCTTGCATCCACTACAAGCGTGAACAGTGATGCAAATCTGCTGGTGAATTGGAAAATCTTTTGTAAAATATTTCATCTAAGTGGCCCTTTGTAGTCTATCAAATAGTGCACTTAGGTGTTCCACATGTTCTTCCCAGGTTTTAATATGCACAGCACAGATGTGTAATTCAGCAATTGCTCAGTTTTGAAAGGTCACATTCTTCATTTCAAACGGCATAATTATACATTGGTACAGCCATCTGGGCTTACAAAAGCAGAGCTTTATTTGGCTTGATCTGTAATGGAACTTGCAAATAGTCTCTGCTATTGAAGTTTGAATTTCAAAGCAATCCCCAAGTTAGAAATGGGAAAAGAATCAGTTTTTGCTCCAGCATTAATTTTCCTGTATTAATGCAGAATCAATGATCCATTCAGTTATGTTACCAGGGCAACTGGAGAACTCCAGTTAGTTTGACTTGTTCAATGATGTCACTATCTAGCATAATCATTGTCCAGCATAAACTTAATTTCCTGATTAAAGTATATTGATGCCCCATTTTGGATTTGGATAGAGGTTGCACACAATGCATTAGAACACTTTGAAATGGTTAATCAAAACCGTGTTTTAGGATCAATGGAGATGGTTTAACTGTTGGCTGGTGTTTTCCAACCAATTGACATGTGACATGCCTTCCAAAATTCTCCATGTGATCCCAGCCAACAGAAGTACTTCATTAATTCAAACTGAGTCTTTTTTTTCCAAAATGAGTTCTCAATGAAATATCATGGGAGATTCTTAAAATATCTCTGTGATAACCTGTGGTGGTAACAATTTGATGGACTACTCTCCACTTCTTACCTCCCGGCTTCTGAGGACGTCACCATTTCCTCATCAATCTGTCATCTTTCAGAAAAGAATTAAGGATGCGTTCTGATTCTTCCAAGAATATGTCATCTGAGGCAATCCCAGAAGCCAGGGTGTATTTCCTGTGCTTCAATCAAAGGTGTATGATTAAATAATCAACATTGTTACTTTTAAAATCTTTATCCTTTTTCAAATTCCCAGAAAAGTCTTATCCAGCTGAATTCCCTCCCAGTTGATTCCATGTCATCCGGTGTATTTCAACACTGATTGTGAATGGCTATCACCAGCACAGGAAACAAGGTAGTGATAAAATGAATTCAATTAGTTTCTGAAGGAGACACCATTCAAAATAAATTCTTGTCTTGTACATCACTTCACTGTGTATTGGAACCAAGAATCTGAAGCTGCTTTAATCAGGATAGTTGAATAGTTCCAACTCGACAAGGTTTGCTTAGAGTTCTGGGACTTCGGCATTATTTGAGGAAGCGTTGTTTAAGTGAACAGGAATAGGCGCACTTATTCAAAGGAGTAAATGCATATTTCAAAGGTAATGCTAAACCTTCACTAAAAAGGTCTGGTGGTGTCAGTTTCAACTTGCCAAACCAACATCACCATTAATTTTCAATCCGCAGTCACTGTCAGGACTGAGAATTGTTAATAAAGAAGCAAGACCAGTAAGCACTCGGGAAGTGACCCTGTCACAGCTGAACTGCACCTGCAATGAACAAACAACAAGCCTGCATCCCTAGTGTATTGCTGTACACCTCTGGTAGATCTGCCATTTTTGCATCTTTGTTATGAGAGACTTAAATAAATGTTGACTATTCTACACATGCACTGATATGGCAATTTTATTAGCACTTTAAAACACATACCATGCATGGATTTCTTTATCTGAGTAGTCAACTTCTAAGTGTGTCAGAGTGACGTATCATTTTGATTCTAAATCATGTAGTGTTGCGGAAGCTGGGTTTGTGTCAGCATTTACTCAAATGCAGGATGGAAGAGCAAAATCCAGTTGCTGCTCACCAGGGGTAGCAAGGAATTTCCTTGTGTCCATTGGTTAGGAACTGGCCTGTAGTTTTGAGAAAGATGGAAGAGATTGTGAGAGGAAGTAGGTGTGCACGGATTTCCACAAAGAAAATAACCCAGTTTAATGTAGCTTCATTTCAATTCAGAGATTGGTGGTCACTGGATAAAAGGTAGTGTTATGCAAACTGTGATGGCAATAAAGCAGCTAAGATTCTCCCCTTGTCTGTGTGAGTTTCTTCTGGGTGCTCTGGTTTCCTCCCATACTTCAAAGATGTTCAGCTTAGGTGGCTAGGCCATGCTAAATTGCCCCCTCATGTAAGGGGGATTAGGAGGGTAAATATGTGGGGTTACAGGGAAAGTGCCTGGGTCAGGTTGTTTTCGGTGCAGGCTTGATGGGCCAAATGGCTTCCTTCAGTGCTGTAGGGATTCTACGAAATTTAAACAAAGAAAAATGAATGTCATGGGTCCTGGAATATAATTAAACTCTTAAATGTGTTGATATCCCATTTGATTTGGCAATACTAAATGGCTGTAATATAGAGGTATCTTTTGTGTGCAAATTGAGGGTTGTCCCAGGAAGTATGAGGTATTATTATCCCATCAACCCTCAGTGAAATTAGAAGTACTTCTGTATGAAAGAGAAAATATGGAATGTGCTCCACAAAAAAGGCTTTGGAATCTGAGACAATTGACATTTACAAAAGCTGCAGTGGATTGATGTGCATTGCTAACAGAATCTAAGGATGTGGAGCAAATGGAACTGAGGCTTATATTGGCCATAATCTTGTATAGCAGAGCAAGTTAAGGGAATTTAATGGCCTATTTGTGTTTTTCCACCCATTTGTTCAGACACATGCAAGACTGCATCACTTCTGGGCAACACAGAAAATAATGGTGACTGCTGCAGCAATTTCTTGGCCGATCTTTTGTACAAAATCATGCAAGCATTCGATATCTTGGATTGTAAAACAACAAAGATGTCAGATAGCACAAGCAAACCACCAATTGATTCACTGTTAACAGTTGAAGACTACATCCCTTTGTTAACGCACCAGCCAAAAGGTCTCATTGTGTTTATTCAGATGTTTAATTCTTTGACGAGGAAATGATGGCACAAAAATTGCTTCTAAATCTGAGGGTTGAATGTTCATGAAAGCTACTCTGAGCTAGAGACTGGTGACTATTTGTTCATTGTGTCCTGACGTTTGCTTTTAGTTTGCACTAAGCTACCTTAGAAATGTATATTAAACATTTTGTTATCCTTTGCCATTCATATGGTAGAATTTGTCTAGAAATGGCAAATACTGGAAATAGCAATTCTGGCATCTGAAAGAGAACAAGGTACACTAGGATTTTGAGTATAGCCCTCATCTGCTATAAAATTCCACCATCTTCCATTTTATTTTTAATTTCAGGTTGCAATTCACTGGTTAGTAATTTGGAACCTTATATCTGGTTTAAATTGTGCTTCATTGGAATTTTGGAACTGAATTATGGAAAAACCTTGGGCTGGATTTTCCCTTTGGGTTTCAGAATTAGGTATGGAGCAGGAGGAGGGGGGCTCAGAGTTGGAGGAGGTAAGTAACAGGAATGTTGTTTCAAAAGGGAAGAACCAATGCTCAATTTTTTTTTCATCAAAGAACAGAGGCGCTTGGCTGCTGAATCTGAGGAAAGAGTTTGTTCTGTGGAGACGGATTCACCCTACAGGATGGTCTGTAGCTGCTTTTTCAAACCAGGCAAGCAAGAAAGGCACTTAAACCTGCCGGGAGTATTTGTTCCTCCAGCCTGCTGTTAGCAAATTGGCTCTTGCCAATACAGAAAAATTAAGTTACTAGGGCTCTTTATGAACCTGATCACCTGTCTACTACATGAACATGGACAGCTCTGCCAGCAATACCTTACATCTGTAATAATGGCCCGGAGATGGAATAAAACCAGGGAACAGGCACAGGGTGTGGTTAATATTTTGATTCCGCCCACCTCTGATCCGATCCTGGGGAAGTCAACTGCCCATCTAATGTCCTAACCCCCTGCCGTGTTACCCTACACCAACCGACCAATATTTGACCCTCCCCATCTCTGCTCCTGATCCCAGGGAGACCCGATGCCTACTTACCAGCCACCCAGCTGCCACTCTGCTTGCTTAGCTCACTCACCTATTCACCCTACCAGCCACACCCATTCAGTAACTTTGTATCAGTTCGCATCTTAGAAAAAAGGTGTGTCCTGTTTTTCCCCCAGATGTGGGGATTGAACAGCATGGTGGCATTGTGGTTAACACTCACAGCACCAGAGACCCAGATTCAATTCCGGCCTTGGGTGATTGTGCGGAGTTTGTCTGTGTGGGATTCCTCCGGGTGCTCTGGTTTCCTCCCACAGTCCAAAGGTGAGCAGGTTAGGTGGATTGGCCCTTTAATATACCAAGATCTGTGCTTAGATGAGTAAGCAGGGTAAATGTCTGGAGTTAAGGGGATAGGGCGGGAGAAATGGTCTAGGTAAGATCCTCTGTCAGACAGTTGATGTGGGCACCATGGGCTAAGTGGCTTTCTTCTGCACTCTATGATCTATGATCTGATGCTACGGTGCTACGATGAAGTGCTCTGAGGGATGCGGCATTTCTGAAGGAGCCCGGCAAGAAACATAGAGCAGCACTGAAGCTCGAAAAAGATTGGGGAGAGTGGCAATCTAGTGATGATTGCTACTTTGCGGAAGTCCAGGCCATGTCTCGCGATCCACAATCCGATGAAATGGTAGGAAATCTCGTATCACTTCAGTGTATTTCAGAAATTGAGGGTGCGCAGTGAATAAACAGTAGATTTGATGTCAGTTTGCTCATGATTACTTCTAAATTTGGCTACTGTCAGTTCTCTAGTTTTAAATGACTCTCAGTGACAGGATCACTTTAAGGATTGACATAAAATGCTGATCTGTTTTGTTTGTGCTTTAGCATGAAATCATTGTGTTACAGCAGTCAAGCATCATCTTTTTGAGATGGCAGAAAGAGGCAGTTTGACATTTTATTTCATTACGCTGAGGCAGCATTAATAACTGTGAAAAACTGTTTTTTATGAAAAACAGAAAAAGGCTTTTTTTTGAGGGGACCTAGCAACTTGCTAAGGAGTCCGTCTTCAAAAATCCCTTATTTCATAGCTGACTCCTGATTAGATGTCTATTTTCCAAATGCATTCATTATACATTGGTTAAGAAGTGCCTTTTTGTTGATGCCTTTTTGCTTTCATCTGCTCTCCCATACCTCTCTTTTCCTGACTCAGGGTAACTGGAGCCAACTGATGCTCTGTTGCCCAACTAATGGAGAACAGCTAACTGATATAGCTTTTGGGGTTAAAGGGATCAGGAATATAGGGGAAAGGCCAGATCAGGATACTGAATTTGATTATCAACTGTTATTGTAATAAATAGCCCAATAGTCCACTTCTATATCTAGGTTCAATGTTTCTAACTCTGCATTCTGGGAACTCTCTTGATTAAATTCATGATGGGGACTTGATTTATGAGTCACTGGATGTTGAACGGGTAGATACTGCCCTATTAACTTTTAACAATTGAACAATGGTTTAAAAAAAGGAAAACCTTGATTTTGAATTTATTACCATTTCAGTTCCAAATAAACAAAAGTTCTCTTAGACGCAAATGCCACTTTAAATACATTAGTAAACCCAGGCATGCTTGCTATAAATTGGGTTAAAGTCCTTGAAGCTTTCACAGACATTTTGATTTTCAGAACAGCTTATGTTACGGTTCAGGGGAATGTTTTAAGATTCAGGTTTTTGTGCAGGTAGTTGGTATGTTTGGAAGCAATACAACTCAGATGCTGAGAAAGCAGCTAATTACTCATTTTAGCCATGTGGTGTTTACTTAGGAGAGAGCTAATGGATTCTTGCTTACCAAAAAAAAGGGTCCTCTGGGTTTTTTGATTAAAGGAATGGAAATTGGGGATTTTGTTTAAGATTACAAGATCACATGATATTATGATTAATGGGATGAGCTGGGTAACAGAACGGGAATCGGCTTTCTGTTCAATTTCTGGCTGAGGTTGTTTAAAGACAGAAGTCTGTAAGCTGCTCTGAAAATCAAAACCTCTCTGAAAGCTTCAAGGGCTTTAACCCAATTTATAGCAAGCATGCCTGGGTATACTAACTGTATTTAAACTGGCATTTGAGTTTAAGAGGACTGTTGTTTATTTGGAACTGAAATGGTAATAAGATCAAAATCAAAGTTGTTTCCCTTTTTTTAAACAATTGTTCAACTGTTAAAAGTTAAGCTGCTTCATTTTGTTAGAGTTATAGTTAAACTGTCATGCATAAAGCTTGCTTTGATAAAAGAATCCTAACTTATTAGTAGAATTACCCCTGGGAGCAAAACATCCTTTCCACAAATTTATATTCCACAAAATAGTAAAATTCTTGGGGTCTAGTTTAGTTTCATAATATACCCTGGGGCGCAGACCCAGAACCCTAACAAAAGATGGTGAACTGTAAAAATACACTAGTCTACCTAAAGGGATCTTTTAAAGAAATTGTCACCCCAAAGTAAAATTCTAAATTCTGATCAGATAATTGCATTCCCATTCTTGAGTCAGCAAATAATCAGTGAAGTTACAGAACTGAAACAAATGGTTAGGATTTAAAATCACTTAATGGGAGGATCCTCATATATAAATATATATATATGTGTGTGTGTATATATATATATATATATATATACTATATTTTTTTTCATAGGACCCTAGAATCTCTACAGTGCAGAAGGTGCCGTTTGACCTATCAAGACTGCATCGACTGCAAATCCACCCAGGGTTTATCCCTGTAAACCCATGTATTTATCCTTCTAATCCTCTGAAACTAAGGCACTATTTAACATGGCAAATCAATCTATCCCACATCTCTTTGGAATGTGGAGGCAACTAGAGCACATAGAGGAAGCCTACACAGATATGGGGAGAGTATGCAAACTCCACACAGATAGTCATCCAAGGTTGGAATTGAATGTGTCTCTGGCATTGTGAGGCAACTGTGCTAACCACAGTGCCACTGTGCCACTCTTAACTATGTATTAAAACCCAGAAGATGTTATTTAATGAATTGAAAACCTACAGCCTGGCGCCCAGGTTCGATTCCAGCCTCAGGTGATTGCCTGTGTAGAGTTTGCACTTCCTCCCCATATCTGTGTGGGTTTCCTCCGGATACTCTGGTTTCTTCTCATAGATCAAAGGTATGCAAGTTAGGTGGATTGGCCATGCTAAGTTGCCACTTTGTGTCCGAGGATATATAGATTAGATGCATTAGCCATGGTAAATGCAGGACATTATGGGCATAGGGCACGGGGGAGAGGGGGATGTGATGGGCCTGGGTTAAATGCACTTTTGGAGTGGGCTGGATGGTGTCTTTTTGCAGCGTAGGAATTCTGTGGTTCTGATCTACAATAGTATTCTTCTTCTCTATTAAAACTCAGCCTATGCATTTATTTTTGGGACATTAGGACTGAATTAAGAAATGACATTTGGTGGCGTGATTTTTATTTAACTTGTCAGGTATGAAATCTATGGTATTTGGTGGATCTTGACATCAGTAGAGAATAGAATCAAATGGGGTATTAAACCAGTGTTGCATTTACACTCAGATTTCTGATGGGCAGGATAGGTTAAACCTAACGTGATCATCAATCTGATTATGACTACTAGAATGCTGGCACTTGGTCTGATAGGACTCCACTGAATTGACACTGAATTGAGTGAAGGGACTGCTTCGCTATCATGCATTTAGTAACTTAATGAGTTATACTGAAGACCAATTCAGCACATACTTTCATAAAGAATAATATGGCAAAATAACTGCTATACTTGTAATATATCTAGGTATAAACACTGCTGAGAGCTGTTTATTCATAAACTGGAGATGATTTTGTGCTATTTTTACACTGAATAGTCTCGTTATCTGTTCTGACAAAGCATCATCCAGATTCAAAATATTAGTTCTATTCTCTCTCCTCAGATGCTGTCAGACTTGCTGAAATTTTCTGGCATTTTCTGTTTTTGTTTCAGAATCCAACAGCTGCAGCAATTTATTATTATGTTAATATGGTCTTGTTATCTTGTTTGTTATACTCGCCTTCTTTCCAGTCTGAAGGCAATGATTCATGGGGGTGTATGGAGTTACAATTGTGCAGATGGCAGTAACAGCCTTTTACCTTGCCCAGTTTGATCATTCTTAATTAGTGTGTCTGGTATTGACAGGCACTTGAACAATGGGAGGTATCATAATGAATTCAGATCAAGCCATGCATAAGCTTTGCAGTAAGACCACAGGGATAATGACTGGCATCAGGAATTCTGGTGCTATTTCATCCAAATAGATTGACTGAAGCTGGTCTAAAATCTGCTGTCAATGTAACCACTAATCCATCAATTGAACTAACTTCCATTTTGTTTTAAGCGTCGACTAGAATTTTAAGCTCAATTTAAAAAGCATCTTAAGATCTGTTTGTAATATTTGTATTCATTTTAGAGTGTGCTTCATTGCAGGAAGTGTCCAGTTATGTAAATGAAAGAAACCAATAATTCTTGTGCATCATTTTCTCACGTGTTTCGAAACTTGGGTCAAATCTTCCAAAGAGGGAAAAATCAGCTTTGCATAGTCAGGGGTCAGTGGTTAGTTGGTGAGGGTGGTCGTTGAAGGTTGGGAGAAATATAAATGTCAGGGATCCAATGAGGAGTTTTTGGAGAGGGGAGGGGTTTATATAGTTAGGAATGAACAGGTTTTAATCTTTCTCCTCGGTTACAAATCTACTAAGTAAGTCAGAACCATCTGAAATCTCTGACTTGCAGAGGATTCCACATGCAAGCTGATGCTCATCAGAAGTCCAAACTTCCCATACAGTTCCCACATTGAGAATGTGTAGGAGCATCCAAAGGGCAGTACATCTTGGGTCACTGAAGGATTCTCCAAGGTGTGACTATGTGGAAATTGGGTGTATTTAACTCCATCGCACCAACTCACATTTATTTATGAAGGTGAATTAAAAAGTAAATGAGTATTTGCATAATTTACTATTTTATTACTTGATGCCAAGGCTTTAGTATGGTATACCTTCCTTCAGATGAAAAGACCAGAATCCTTTCTATTTTTTCCAGTGGTTTATTGTGTGGGGTTGGTGTGTTGGGTGTGTTTTTTTTTTTTTTTTTGTTGGGTTGTGGGGGTTTTTTTTTGGTTGTTGTTTTTTTTTTGTGTGTTGTGTGTTTTTGGGGTTTGTTTTTTTTTTTGTTTGTTTGTTTTGTTTTTTTTTGTGTTGGTTGTTTTGTTTTGTTTTTTTTTGTGGGGTGTTGTGGGGTGGTTTTGTGTGTGTGTGGGTTTTTTTGTGTTGTTTTTTTTTTGTGTTTTGGTTTTGTGTTTTGTTTTTGGTCATTAGCCCTATACTCTACACATTTATTGTTCCTGCCAAAGTGCATTACCTCACACTTTTCCACATTAAACTCCATGTTTATGTGGATGTAAAAGATTCCAAGCACTGCACCAAGAAAACCATCTGATTTTCTAGCCACAGTCTTTCCTTAACCAATTTTACTACCAAACCATAAATTGGTCATTCATTTATCAGTGACTATGAAATGCGGCTGTTTGCTCCACTTGATAAATTAATTGTGTGAAAAATTCCTTGGGATGTTTTTGTAATAATGTGATCAAGTTCTACACATATTCAAATCTCTACAGTATTACGATAAAAGAACAATGTGATTCTTGTAGCATTGAGTTTCCTGATTTATTTGCACATATATATAGATTTTTCATTTATCAGCTTCTAATAAATAGTCACAGATGTTGGCTTCTAATTGACAGCCTTGGGATTTTAGCAGGCTGTGCTGACGACACGTTTCATTTAGTTTGAGAATGCTCTGATTATTATAAGTTAATGAGACTTCCAACTGTCTGATCCCTTTGCAATCAGATGGTGTAATGTGTTTCAAAGTGACTATCTTTAAAAAGAAATTAAGGGCAGATGCACGACACTGACTCCAGAAAACTAAAGTAAATAAAGCAAATAACAAAATAGTATACACTTTGGGGATTTGATACCTCTTCCTGGAGTCTAATGCTCCTTGGATACAGGGCTGCTAAAGCATACAAAGTGAGAAGTGGACCGAAATGAAGTGATTTATCAAAAGGAGAAAAGGCGTGTTTTCATCAGCAATGTTATTCCTGGGGAATGTAAGGCGATGGATTCTGTTATCATGGCAGTAGTAATCTTTTCCACTTTTTATGTACCATCCAGACTTGTGTTATAAAATTGGAAAACATATATACCTCTGCTTGTAGCAAACTCTTACCAAGAGATCTGCTGTCACAGTATGCCACACTTGTCAGTCTTGTACCACTCTCTCACATTCACTGTAGTTGATCTGCAATCGCTCTTTAACATCCTTCATCAATCTACACCAGGATCCACCTCTCTATCTGCTGCTCTCCACTTTGCCTTCTAGAAAATATCTCTACAGCTTTTCAGCTCTGACCAAATGATCAAATGCTAATATTTTCTGGATGTCAGTTCTTTTTGCTCTTATAATTACAACCTCATTTGTCTTGTGGTCTATATGCAAAATTTTTAGCAAATATCTCAACAAACACATCTCAAAGGTTTCTGTTTTCTTCGACAGATATTTACTTAGTTTAAGCTGATATCTCTCCTCACCCTATCAATAATTGCACCTCTTCTTTCCTTCTCTCCTAAGTACTCTTGTGTGTTTTGTCCATATTGCTTGCAAAAAACAATACTTTTCATTTGATCCCAATAGATGTGATAATGATGAATCAAATCAATTCAACTTCTAAGACATTCAGGTTTCTGAGACATCTAGATTTCCGAGATATCTTCTTGTGGTTGATTATGGAGAGGCAATAAATGTTGACCTATTTACTTTTGCTTTAAATCTGATATATAGTTTATGCATGGAGATGGGAATTATTGCTTTGACCCTCAAACTTTGTTGGAAGCTTGTTAATTTTATAGTTGAGCTCCAATGCTTTTCACTGTGTGACTTAAGCAACCTGCTTGCTTTTATGTCATCTGTTGCTTTAAGCAGTTTAAAAATCTGTATCATATCTCCTCTCAGTCTTTTATTGATAAGAACAACTGTGGAATTTTTAACTACATTTTAAAAAGTTTAAGATAAAATCTCTAATCAGGATGGAAGCTGTCCTCCTCATCAAGAGTCACAGTGGAGCAGTGGTGTGTTTATAGAAGTGCCAAATGCCACTGCTCAGAATTCAGTGCACTTAAAGTTACTTCCATTGAAATGTTCATTTTAAAGCAGGTTGCATTTTTTTTTTACCAGTAAGCAATTAGAAACTTCGGTTATAATAGGCAAAGCTACTTATGGGCAACATTGTTCAATGCATTAGCCATTGCTCTAATGCAGCTAATTGGGAGTTTCGATGTGACTAATTACATTTCCAAATTAATGAATAAAAAATAGGTAACAAATACTGTCATTGGAATACTTCTGAGAGACTTTGGAACATTTTGAGCACTGCCCATAGCTTGGCAGCCACTTCTCCCAAAAGGCCAATGTTGACAAGAAGATCCAACAGTGGATCAACTGCACCAGCTCAGCTTTCTGCAAACTCCAGCAGTGTTTGCCAAATAAACAACCTCCATAAGTCAACAAAATTCTTAGTGTAGCAGTTGTCACAATGCTCCTGTAAAATAGTGAGAACTGGACTGTCTAGCAGAGGCACATAGAAGTGCTAGGGAAAATACATTATCAATACTTGTGCTGCATCTTCCAGCTTCAGTGGGAGGACGGTTAAACACTGTGTCCTTCTCAATTCCACAGCATTCAGCCAAACCTCTGCAAAATCAACTATACTGGACTGGACACTGTGTCCGGATTACCAAAAAAAATCTCCACCATTAGGTCCTATTTCTTCAAGTCTCAGCTGGCTACTGTTTCAAGGGAGGACCAACAAAATGTTTCAAGAGCACTCTGAAACTCAGCTCGAAGCACGGCAGCATTGACATTACTGACTGGGATAAGCTTGCTACTAAAAATTTAAAATTATGACAACTTGTCTTTCAAGCTATATCATGCTTTGAATCTAATCATCTTAATAATGAGGCAGTGCGATAAGAAAGGGAAGCACATCCTGCACTCTAGATCCAACCACCTAGCAGGATATTCTGCCCCACGTGTCCAAAGCTCAGTGCATAGCCCATTCAAATCCCAGCACATGGAAGTCTCTGGCCTTCGAGCACGGAGCGATAATGGCAAAAATCACTACAAATCTCCATTAGCACAGACCTGGTGTGATGGTCACTCTAAGGAATTTGGAGACCGTGGGTGGCTGAGCATTGCCCATTCCACAGTGCCTACCTGGTAGTGACACTAGACACCCCTGTAGTACCAGTTGGGCACTGCATAGCGTGCAATGCTAAAGCAGTGGGGCCTGAGTAAGGGCTGTGACAGGAGGGGAGCTATGATGAGGGACTATGCATAGGATGGAGGGAGGAGGGGGGGCTCTGACAGGGAGGGGAGCGATAATGAGGGGCTATGCAGGGGAGTGCGGGGGGGTTCTGACAGGGAAAGATCATGAAGGTGATCATAAAGTGGGAAGTGTCAGCCGTAAGGTAGGGGGACCCACTGGCTGGGCTGCAATGCTGACAACCCATTTTTGGGAATGGTTTAGAGGAATATGCCACTGATAGGGGAGATTGAGGTAGGATCCTGATGTGCATGGGAGGGACTCTCCCAGTGCTCTGTAAGATCAGGGCACGCTTGCAAAATGGCACCCCAGTGTTTTGAAGCCTAGCTCACTGGCACGTTAAGCGCCACCACCCCTCCCCACCCTCCGTCTTCCTCGGGACCAGTGGAAAGCTCCCAACTGTCCAAGAAAGCGATTGAGTGTGGGAGGACTGCGATGAGAAGCACTCCTTAACAATCAGCGCTGATCACTCTATTATTCTTGCAATGCAATTTTCTGGAGGAAAATTCTGCCCAGCATTTTCAACAGTAACTCTGGCCAAGTCAAAGAACCATTCACAGGTGTTGGAGATGAATTTTGGAAATGCATTAAGATTGTCGTGACTGATAAATTCATGCTGGATTTTCCAACCTGAGTAAAAGAGAAAGATTGCAAAGTTCCACACTGACTAATGGTAAACAAAGGGTCATCTGGACTCGAAACATCAGTTTTTTTCTCTCCTGACAGAAGCTGCCAGACCTGCTGAGATTTTCCAGCATTTCTCTTTCGAAGCCAGAGGAGTTAATACCTTGCAAATTTATCATAATCTCAGATGAATTGTGGTGATTTAACCTGAGGATCACCACACCTCAGGTGCGCTGAACAAATGGGGAATAGAAGGATAGAGGCAGTTGTTCTTGATAGGAATCACGATTGGTGCAGGCTTGGCAGATCAAAAGGCCTGTTCCTGTGCTGTTCTTTGTTCTTTGAAGGGTAAGGTGGAGAATAACCTCAGCCTGTACAGGAATTGGGTTGAACCATCGACCAGCTATTCAGCCAGCTGAGCTAACCCATTCTCCACAGGACCCTGTACAGAGTACTTATTCAAAAGATAACTCAAATATCATGTCTGGTTCTGGTTCCAACAAAAAGACTGAAGTAACTTACAAGATTGATCCTTTTGTCAGGATCTGAGTTACAAGGCAAAGCTGGAGAATCCTGAGCATTTCAGCACCTTTGACATAATCTAATAGAAGTATATAAGATAACAAAAACAACAGAGAAAGGAAAACCAGAAAGTTGCTTCAAATTAAAAAATAAGAGTTGAACAAGGTAATAGGTTCAAACTAGTTAAAACTAATTGTTGGAATTTTGACTCAAAAATCAACTTTCTACAAAGTGTGATATACACTTAAAATGGTTTCCCAGATATAGAAAAGAGGAATGGTTCTGGAATGATTTACAAAGCAATTGCATGGAAATTTTGGAATCTTTTTGGTGGATGGATTATGATGGAAATTGCCTTCCTCAGTTGTAAAAATGTTGTGTTAGTATGATATGGCAATTTCCTAATATGAACAACTCAACTGACAGTGTAAAATTGGTCAGTCACTCAATTTATTTTTGCCTCTTTGAAATAATTGCTTCTAATATGAAAAATGGCCCTTGGCATAAATCACAGTTCAGACTGTTAGTTCTCACTTTGGGCAAGTGGTCCAAATTTGATAGATTCTAATATTTGTGCTGTCGGGTTCACACGAGCATAACGTTTTTTTGTTACAGGTGAGATCTGCGCTTTTAAGATCCATGGCCAGGACGTGCCTTTTGAAGCTGTGGTGCTAAACAAGACATCTGGAGAAGGCCTGCTTCGTGCAAAAAGCCCAATTGACTGTGAACTTCAGAAAGAGTACACATTCATCATTCAGGCATACGACTGTGGAGCCAGACCGAGTGGAACTTACTGGAAAAAATCACACAAGTGCGTAACTTGTTCCTAATATAGTTAGAATCGATTGTTACTTGTGTGGTATGTTGGTGAGAATACGGATTGATTGAGAAATAAATGTAGAAAATGGACTGGATGTAAGCTTGGCAGATTTAAATGTAGCTATTCTTAAAATTTTATGACCCTGGAAAAGATGTTAACTCTGATAATTGCATATGGTGAAGCAATCAATCAAAAACTAGTCTTTTACCTTAAGCAAGTTTATTCTCATAACAACTCAACAAAGTAACAGCCTCCCTCACTTCCTATATCCAACCTATTTATCTTCTTCATCTAATAAACATTACTTGTCTTTAGCAATTTGTGTATAGAATACATGAAATAATGGACACTGCTATTTAAGATTTTAAATAGGTATGGAATAACATCCATAGAGTTGGATGCACAGGTATGTCAAAGCGTGTGTTTTTTAAAGGTTTAGATTAAGATTTCCAAGCCCTTTCCAGCCGCAGAATCCCGAGTGATCTCTCATGGGTATCAGGGAACCTCAAAGGTTCTTATCATGTCAGTGACATGTTTTTGCCCCTTCTCATGAATGCCCTCTCTCATTGTCAGCCATTCCGAATGCCATCCCAAAACACCTACCCATGCATCCCTGCCAGAGCTTCTATCTCATAGCCCCATCCTATGAATCCCCTGTCAAAGCCCCCTCACATTGGTTTACTTGTTAGGATTCACTTTTGTTAACTGCAGTTTCTCTTACTTAGTCAGAATACGTCCCGTCCTCTCTGCAGCCATTGTACTTCTCAAACACCGCTCTCCAGTTGTTGTCTTGTTCGTCATTTTGTCCTCTTGTCCACTCCCTCAGTCACTTTTCTGTTCAGTGACAGAAAAAAGTGGACTCTGGTCAATTTAATTATTTTGTTTTTCTTTGATTTGTGGTCGTTGCTTTTTCTCAAATCTTTGCTTCTTCAGCTGACATGTGTGTGCACTTTGGTTTTATTCGTATTCTTGAAAAAAGCCTCCCTTTTTGTTGTGTAGGTGTTGGAACTTCAGGCCCCCCCTGGGATTTGGTGGAATCCAATTTGGAAACTCATGCTTTAGACCATATATCTCAAAATCTAAATGTATGGTTTTGAATAGGATTATATCTAAAATATAGCACAATGACAAACCATTCAGCCCAGCTACTCCATGGTGGTGTTTATGCTCCACTTGTGTTTCTTCTCATCTAAAGTAAAGTTTAAAGTTTATTCATTAGTCACAAGTAAGACTTACACTAACATTGCAGTAAAGTTACTGTGAAATTTCCCTAGTCACCACACTTGGGCACCTGTTTGGGTCAATGCACCCAATTTCAGACTGTGGGAGCAAACAGGAGCACCCAGAGGAAACCCACACAGACACGGGGAGAACATGCACACTGCACACAGACAGTGATACAAGCCAGGTCCTCGAACCCAGGTCCCTGGCGCTGTGAGGCAGCAGTGCTAACCACTGTGCCACCATGCTGTAAAAAATCTACCATCATAACCCTCCATTTCTTTCAACCTCGTATACTCTCCTGTTTGCCCTTAATTGCATGAATATTATTCACTTCAACCACTCCCTGTAGATCAAGTTTCGCATTCTTATCAATCTTCCAGTAAAGAAGTTTCTCCAGAATTTCATGTTTGAATTCTTGGTGACCATCTTCATAGAAACCTACAGTGCAGAAGGAGGCCATCACATCTGCACTGACCACAATCCCATCCAGGCCCTATCCCGATATCCATTACCCTAGCTAGTCCCTCTGACACTAAGGGGCAATTTAGCATGTCCCATCCGCCTAACCCGCACATTTTTGGACTGTGGGAGGAAGCCAGATCAACCGAAAGAAAGCCACGCAACTGCCAGGAGAATATGCAAACTCCATACATTCAGTAATCTAAACCAGGAATTCAGCCCGGGTCCCTGATGCTGTGAGGCAGCAGCGCTACCACTATGCCACAGTGAGGTCCAAATTGACTTTTGATTGCCTCAGTTATGCTCTTCTCCACAAGGGAATGTAATCTCTCTGTATCCATTCCAGCGAAACCTTTCAGAATTTTTAAGACACTTCTTAAGTCACCCCTTTAGGTTTCTTTATTTTCAAGAGAGGATAGACCCAGTCTGTTGATTCTTCTCTGGTATGAACACTTATACACCTCTGCTCTGTCTCCAGCTCCTCAACATGTTTTTTCAAACATGGAGACCAGAGCTATTGCATAATACTATTATTGAAAGTCTGAAAGGATTTAAGTCTGTTAATGAAGCATACATTCTTTGTAAGGATGGATCATAAATGCTCACTTCTAGAATGAAAAAAAATTCAACAACAAATTCTAACCCACTTTGTTACAAGTTTGTGGAAATGGGGTACTGAAATTCCAGAGGAACTACATTACTCGATAGTGTGTATGAGTTAATGTAAGGAGCATGGTTAACGTATCATTAGTTTCATGACAATACCTCGACTGAAATAGCGCAAACTTGTCTTGTTACAAATGCTAACTTAAGCTGCCGAATGTTTACAGTATTTTCTGTTTATTCATCCTCTCATTGAATTGTGCTCAGTTTAACAGCTACCAATGCCACAAAAGCATAAGGGGATTTTAAAATAAACATAAAAGGATGATCAAATAAATAATTCTGTGTAATGATTTGATTTTTATGAAGGATAAGGGTAAGGATGATATAGGTGCACGTGCCATCGTTGATGCATCGTTATCACAAAGGTTCTCTGGTGGTTTGGAATAAACCCTCAAAAGTTCAGTTAATCTTCATTGGCTAGGTTTCTCAATTTTAGTTTAGGCACCTGCTGATTGAAATTATAGCAAAGCTGCAAAATAAACATTGGAATGCTCCAAATGCTTTGTCTGAGGGATCTCTGTTCTGGAGGAAAAAATGCAACATTCTCTCCTTAGGAACTTTGTTTCAAAATGTAATCTCAAGTAGCCATCCAGACACTTTTATTTACCAATCGGGGCTAGCTCCTCATGGTTCTTGCTCATGTTTAAGAGTGTTTTATTATATAACTTTATTTTGTTTCCAAGCAACATCCTGTGCAATTGTGTGGAAACAAAT
Organism: Sphyrna mokarran; assembly: GCA_024679065.1. Taxonomy (NCBI): domain Eukaryota; kingdom Metazoa; phylum Chordata; class Chondrichthyes; order Carcharhiniformes; family Carcharhinidae; genus Sphyrna; species Sphyrna mokarran. Next base: position 43,415,345 of record JAGIQG010000003.1, on the reverse strand, counting down.
ATTTCATAGACAATATGAATTCTTTCAGAAATGTTACCAATGACATTTTGATTTATGCACATATATTCCTGTACATTGCTTGTTCTCTTAAAAAAAATAGCTTTTGAAGCAGCGTAACATGTTAGCATCTCATTGCCGGTTTGTGGAACACTAAAAATATTGTGATCTGTTTGTAGGGCAGTGGTGCACATTCAAGTGAATGACGTCAATGAGTATGCACCAATGTTTAAAGAGACAATATACAAAGGTGTGATCACAGAAGGAAAACTCTATGACAGCATACTGCAGGTAGAAGCAGTGGATGAAGATTGCTCTCCTCAATACAGCCAAATTTGCAATTATGAAATTGTCACACCTGATGTGCCGTATGCTATTGATAGGAATGGTAAGTTCCAACCAAATGAGATATATTGTGTTTCAATTGTCCTCTTGTTTCATAAAACTTTCAAAATATTCCTTTTTTTTCAATATTTTAAATGCATCTCCTTCCCTTGCCCTGATGCCACACATGAATGAATGGATGCCCGTGGAAAGTTTCTGTTAGGCTGAACAAGATATGTGATAGTCCAGGGATGACTCACTTAATGAGAGCATTGTTCCACTCTCTGTGGTAGAAGCATTTTGCACACTGATGAGTGGGAACATTTTGTTTCCATTTTGTGCCATAGTCATGTGTTGGTACACTATCTCACCTTCCAGAATAGAGCCTTTATTCCCAATGATTTTATTGATACAATTTATTAATTTAATATTTTGAAATATTTCACTGTGGGTGAGAAAGCTGGTAGCATCTTGAGTAAGAAAATATCCAGAAAGTAGAGGGAGTAGAAACTTAACAATACATGAAAAGAGATGCAAAAGCATGTATTGTACATAAATGAAAATAAAAAGAAGAATCTCTGAAACAAGAGTATGCAATAAAGGGAACATATTCAAAGCATGAGGAAGATGCAAGAATACCTTGAAGTTGTGAAGTGTATGAAGGCCAATTAAAATCAACAATTCTGAAGAACTGTAAAGAAATTCCTCGTGAATTAATTTTTAACACATCTCGTAACAAATTTATCTATCTAATCTTGTGATCATTTTCACAACCTTTTGTCTGAACAAGTGAGTGCACATGTGAGCATTTGCAAGTATGTGCGAGTGAGCGTGTGCAAGCTAGTGAGTGTGTGTGAGGTGACTATAAGCAAGTAAGTGGCTTGTGTGTTTGAATACTGCATTCTCAGCTGATTTATGTCCAGCAATTTGTCTCCTGAAAAATGTGAATGGGATATGTTTAGTGTTATCAAATTTTTGGTTTGTTGTTAAAATGATAATGTTTGAAAATTTTGACAGTCACAATAAATATATATTGTTTATTCATGGATTTGAGCATTGTTTGGGAGGCTCATTTCCAGTTGTCCTTAAGTAGGCAGTTTAATAGAACATAGAACATTACAGCACAATACAGGCCCTTCGGCCCTCGATGTGGTGCTGAGCTATGTCTGAATCCAAGATCAAGCTATCCCATTCCCTATCATTCTGGTGTGTTCCATGTGTCTATCCAATAACCGCTTGAAAGTTCCTAAAGTGTCCGACTCCACTATCACAGCAGGCAGTGCATTCCACGTACCAACCACTCTCTGAGTAAAGAATCTACCAAATACACCCCTCCTATATCTCCCACCATGAAGCTTATAGTTATGCCCCCTAGTAACAGCTACATCCACCCGAAGAAATAATCTCTGAACATCCACTCTATCTATCCCCTCATCATCTTATAAATCTCTATTAAGTCACCTCTCGTTCTCCTCTGCTCTAAGTAGAAAAGCCCCAGCTCCCTCAACCTTTCATTATAAGACCCACCCTCCAAACTAGGCAGCATCTGATAAATCTCCTCTGCAGTCTCTCCAATGTTTCCACATTCTTCTTATAATGAGGTGACCGGAACTGTACACAATATTCCAAATGTGGTCTCACCAAGATCCTGTATAATTGCAGCATAACTCCACGACTCAAACTCAAACCCCTTGTTAATAAACGCTAACACACTATAAGCCTTCTTCATGGCAGTAGGTTTACTGTTGTTGTAAGAGCAATAACTTCATGCTTTTCATCAGGCAACATTAGGAATACCGAGAAGTTGAGTTATGACAAAGAGCACCAATATAAGTTCATGGTCACAGCATACGATTGTGGTCAAAAGGAAGCAACAGAAGATGTATTAGTTCACATTGAAATTAAGCCAGTTTGCAAGCCAGGTTGGCAAGGTAAGACGGTTTAATGTGTTCCTTCATTATTCACACTGTTTCCAACTACTTCAGGAAATCACAATGGAACTAAAAATACTACATTTCTGCTGCATGTCACACAATCACGTGAAAGAGACATTACTAATGTACTAGCTTCACTTTTATTTGTTGAAAACTGACCATAAATCTAAAGGATAAGATATAATGAGGCAAGAGCAGTGGGATTTCATCTTCATTTACTTCTTTATTGCTTGTATCACATTAAATTCTCGCTTGTGGAGGCAATTAGCAAATCAAATGGCTAAGCATGTTTGATCCTTTCATTATCCTCATTTTAACACAAAACATGGCACTTCAGAAACAGTTATCAAACAAATTTGACATCAGCTACATAGCAGAGTGATATTAGGTCAGATGTCCAAAAAGAGGTTAAAAAAATAGGTTTTAAGGAATGTCTTAAAGGAAGAAAGGGCAAAAAGATTTCAGGTTAAATTCCAGAGCATAGGGCTTTGACAGCTGAAGGCAGTCATCAATGCGGGGAGCAATTATATTGAAGGTCAAGAAATATCTCAGGAGTGGGGTGGTGCAGGGGGCAATGGGGTGATGGCCAGGAGTTGGGGTGGGTGGTGATATTGGGGTGAGAAGATTTGTGGAGAGGAAAGTGGCCATGGAAGGATTTGAAACAAGGATGCAAGTTTTAAGACATTGTTTAAACAGGAGTCAACATGGTCAGCAAACAAAAGGGAGGTGAGTGATTTGAATTTGATACAACTTAGGACATGGATTGCATAGTTTCCGAAGTTGCAGAAAGTTCACTTATAGGGAGATTGGCCCAGACTCTATTGGTATAGTCAAGTCATAGAAGTATGAGTAATGGAAGAAAGTATCATCAGCAGATAGCTGAGGTAAGGTAGTCTTAGTAATGGTGTGCATATGTGGTTAAATATGACTCTGGAGTTGCAAACAATCTAATTTGACCTCAGTCAGTTGACATAAACATGGATGGAGTTGGTAGCAAGGGATTAGGGTTTCTTATGGGGACCAAAAATAGTTCTTCACCCTTCCTAATTTTTAGTTTACTTGAAATTTGAAAATGTGAAATTTGTTATGTGTTGAATATTATTGCACTTTATGTGTAAGACAAAAATTTGAGAACAATTAATTATCTGCTCGATTCTAATATTTACCAGGGCTCTTGCTATAATGCAGGTAATTGCAGCTCCATTTAACATTGCATTCCAGCTTTAAAGAGGATGCTGCAGTAGTGTTCACCACCCATGCCCAGTTCCATTCAGAAACATGAGTCATTTCTTTAAAATCTATTTGAGTCACTTGTAGACATATCTTGATCTATTTTACAATTTATCAGGTTATAAATGGTTTGTGTTGGGTTATTGGAGAAGCAGATTAGCAGGGCAATATTAAAATATCACTTATCACTCAATGCGAAGGTAGATTGCCTTTGTATATTTTCATGAAAATGAGTTTGCAATTTTGGTGCACATTCACAAAGAAATGTGTTCCTACAAAGAAAATATCTGTACGTTAAATGAACAATCCCAATAATTTCCAGCAGAAGTTAGAGTTGATCTTCAATCTTCATCGAATTATCATCAAATTTATTTTTCATTTCATATGGATCAGCCTTCTTTTATTAGAATTGCCTTTACGACTGTTGTGTCCTTCTTAAAATCCCAACCTCTGCTTTACAGTTACAAAGAATTTTGACTTCTGCTAATGTGGCTGTACTAATATTGCAATATTTAACTGCACTGTACTATTGGATTAATCTTCTACTGAGTAACATAGTTTTCAAATATTGTTTTGGTTTGTTTAAAAATACACAAAAAACAAAGTTATTTATGTATTTTCAGGCTGGAATAAACGCACAGAATACGAGTCTGGCTCTGGCAGTAAAGCATTGTTTCCCAACATTCACCTGGAGACCTGTGGTGAACCAGTTTCTTCTGTGCAGACTAGAATAGACCTTCAGACCAGCCATATTGGAAAGGGTTGTGATCGTGACACATACTCTGAGAAGTCTTTACAGAAGTTGTGTGGTATGTGACAATTCAATTACCTTGTTATACAGTATTTTTTCCAATGCAGCAAAAATGTTTGAATGCTTTTGTCATTCCAACCTTGGGAGAGCAAACTCCATTTAATTTTTTTGGATGCTCGTCTTTTTCAGCATCTAACTGCACATAATATATTCTAGAAATGTGTGACATACAGTTCATTGCCTATTTTAAAATTACCAGATTCACTTGCAACATCATAGACCCACATTGTTGTGTTTCTGTGATGCTATTGGTTACTTAGGTGTACAGTTAAAAAAGAATGCGAGTCTAACAAAGGAAGAAGCTTGTGTGTGCTGTCAGCTGAATTCATCTAATGTAAAAAAGTATGAGGACTCTTTATGCATACAGCTCCCAGTGATTGCTTTAATATATTTCTATTCTAGCTACTGTGGCATTTACCTTCTCAAATTGTATGTTTTTATGTTCAGAATTTGAGGAAAATACAGATGTTTGATTTATCAATGTATGTTCAATGTTATTTTATGAATTCTTCACTATGTCACTGCTGAAAGTGGAGCACCATTTCCTCTTTCATCATCAGTGTCAGTCCCAGTTTTCCCAATTAGAGGGTTTTTTATTCATTCATGTGATGAGGGCATCGTTGGCAAGGTCAGCATTTGTTACCCACCTCTAATTGCCTTTGAACTGAATGGTTTCCTTGGGCCATTTCAGAGGGCAGTTGAGAGTCAACCCACATTGCTGTGAGTTTGGAGTCACATGTAGGCCAGACCAGTAGAGATGGCAGATTTCCTTCCTTAAAGTGAATCAGATGGGTTTTTACAACAACCAAAAATAGTTTTATTGTCATCATTTGACTTTTCAATACAGATTTTTTATTGAATTCAAATTTCAACATCTGGTGTGGTGAGATTCAAACCAGGATCCTTGGAGCATTATCCCAGGTCTCTGGAGACCAAAACTACACACGGTACTTTTGGTGTGGCCTCACCAAGGCCCTGTACAATTGCAGCAATACATCCCTACTCCTGTACTCGAAACGTCTCACAATGAAGGCCAACATACCATTTGCTTTCTTTGCCTTCTCACAATGAAGGCCAACATATCATATGCCTTCTTTACTGTCTGCTGCACCTTCAGAGAATGGTGCACAAAGATACCCAGGTCCCACTGCATACTCTTCCAATTTACAGCCATTCAGATAGTAGTGTGCCATCTTGTTTTTGCTTACAAAGTGAATAACTTCACATTTATCCAACTTATACGGCATCTGCCATTGATTTGTCCACTCATCCAACCTATCCAGATCATTCTGAAGGATCTCTGCATCCTCATCACAGTTCACCCTCCCACCCAATTTGGTATCATCTGCAAACTTTGAAATGTTGCATTTTGATCCCTCATCCAAATCATTAATATATATTGTAAATAGCTGGAGTCCCAGCAATAATCCTTGTAGCACCCCACTAGTTACTGTCTGCCAATTTGAAAACACCCATTAATTCCTAATCTTTATTTCCTCTCTGCCAACCAGTTTTCTAAATGATGTAGAGATGCCGGCGTTGGACTGGGGTAAACTCAGTAAGAGATCTGGCAACACCAATTTTAAATTCAACCGATTTATTTGATAGTAAACCTGCTAGCTTTCGGCGTTTGTGCTTTCGTCAGGCGAATGAGGTGTTCTGGTCTCTAAAAGCACACATATCAGCACAGACAGTTTACAGATTGCTGATTAGAATGTGAATCCTTACACCTAACCTGCTATTCAAGTCTTAAAGTGACTAACAATGTGAGTGGAAGGAACACTGAGCACTGAGGTTAGAGAGATTTCTAACCAGTTTTCTATCCATCTCAATGCACTTCTCTCATTCCCATGCACTTTAATCTTGCACGATAATCTCTTCTGCAGGACTTCGTCAAACATTTTCTGAAAATCTAAATATACTACATCTTCAAAGAATTCCAATAGATTTGTCAAGGATGATTTCCCATTCATAGATCCATGCTGATTCTGTCTGATCCTGCCACTGCTTTCTAAATGACTTGCTGTAAAGTCCTTGATAATGGATTCAAGCATTTTCCCCACTACCCATTTTAAGCTTGCTGGTTTATAATTTCCTGTTTTCTGTCTACCTCCCTTTTGGAATATTGGAGTGGCATTAGCTACTCTTCAATCTGCAGGGACTGTTCCAGAGTCTGTTGAATACTGGGAGATGACCACCAATGCATCCACTATTTATAGAGCAACTTCCTTAAGTACTCTGGAATGTAGATTATCAGGCCCAGGGGATTTATCTGCCTTCAATGCCATCAATTTTCCCAGCACTATTTTTCTACTAATATTGGTCTCGCTCAGTTCTTCCTTCTCACTGAATCTTGCATTTTCCAACATTTCTCACATTTGATTTGTGTCTTCTTTTGTGAAGACAAAAACAAAATATGTATTCAATCGTTCAGCCATTTCTTTGTCTCCTATTATACTTTCTCCCTCTTCTGTTTATAGAGGACCTTTACCAACTTCTTTCTCTTCACATATCTATAGAAACTCTTAATGTCTGTTTTTATATTCCTAGCAAGCTTACTTTTGTACTGTGTTTTTCCTTTCTTAATCAATCCCTTGTCCTTCTTTGCTAAACTGCTCCTAATCTTCTGACCTATTATTTTTCTTAGCCAATCTGTATGTCTCTTCCTTAGATTGGATATTCTGTCTCATTTCCTTTGTAAACCATGGATTGGCCCTCTCACCATTTTGCTTTTGTGCCAGTCAGAAACAAACAGTTGCTTCAGTTCCCCAAGTATTCCTTGAAAGGTTGCCATTGCCTATTCACTGGCACCCTTTAAGTTATTCTCCACTTGTGTATTTCCAAATCTCACCTACCTCCTCTATGTTCATTTATGTGACATAACCTTGAGTCCCATTTTGACTCCAATGTGATTCAACAAATCATGTTCGACAGCTGTATCTTGAACATTAGTTCACCTAGCAACACTTGGTAAGCGCTGTTCTTAGGAAGCAAGTTCTCTTAGTGTTGCCAATTCTTTTAAACAAAATACAATGAAATGCTGTGGAAAAATACTGAGTCACAGTTTCTCAGTTTGTGATTTAAAAACTGGTCAGTAACAGGACCAAGCTTACCTGAAGGGTGAAATAATTAATGTTCCTAAGTTGATGTAGATCCTGATTTTCACTTTGACTTTCAACCTGGTGACAGCGTTCCCATTTGAAATGGCTGGCAGGTTTATATATTATGTATGTATGTATGTATATGCCATTTTTCTCTTGGTCTGTCTAATCATCACCAAGTTTTTCTCCTGCCCACCAACATAGATAATAGATGCAGGAGTAGGCCATTCAGCCTTTCGAGCTGCTCTGCCATTCATTTTTGTCATGACTGATCATCAAATTCAATATCTTGATCCCAGCTTCCCTTTCATATCTCTTGATCCCTTTAGCCACAAGAGCTATATTTAATTTCTTCCTGAAATCACACAATCACTTGGCCTCAACTACTTCCAGTGATAGTGAATCCCACATATTCTCCACTTTTGGGGTGAAGAATTTTCTTCTCACCGATGTCCTGTAAATTCTTATTTAACCTTAATAATGACCTCTAGTTCTGGATCCTCCTACATCGGGATCATTCTTTCTGAATCTACCATCTAATCTTGTTAGAATTTTATAAATTTCTGACTCTTCTAAACTCCATTTAACACAATCCTAACTATTTTGGTCTCTGCTCATATGACAGACCTGCTGTCCCAAGAATCAGCCTGGTAACCTTCATTGCACTCCCTCTATAGCAAGAACATCTTTCCTCAAATAAGAACACCAATGCTGCACACAATATTCTGTGCGAAATACTTCCCCCACCCACCACACTACCCTTCTACCACTCTCCCCACCTCTATCGCATTGTCAAAATCATACCCACACAAAATACTCTTTTTTTTTGAGGCAGTTGTAGAAATTGAAATTGCAGTATAGTATGGTTAACGTACTTGAGAAGAAGCTTACCCACAAGCCTAAGTGGTGAAAAAATGGATTAATATTTTAAAAGAGAAAAAAATGATTTAGAATCTCAGTAATGGAATGGGTTGATAATCCCAGCTGTGACAGCTAGTAACAGATTCTACATCGGGTGAGTACAAACTATGATAAAGGATTCTAGCTTTTGTGCGCCAGTTAATATCTCCTCTTCCGATTTTAATAAACCAACTTCAGAACTGTCCTTTTTGATAAATGGTGTATTTCTTTTGCCTCAATATGCAGTAAATATTAAAATTTCAAAACAGATACCTTATCCTGATGTTCCAGTTAAAAGAAATGTGCACAGTAATGTGTTGTTCTTGCAGAACAATTTCAAAGTCAAGATGTGAACAATACTATTGATCAAAGGGGATTCTATTGGACATAGGGACTGAACAGTTGAACCTACAGGCAATGCAAATTATGCACAGTGCTGAGAACACAAACTGCTACGTCTGGACTAACTAGGCATTCCTGCAACTTTTCCTGCTTGTTAACCATGTTCCAAGCTCATGGCAACCTGCCAGCATCTTATCAATGCCTCCTCTGCAGCATTTATCTTTCCAACTAACAAGCATCTGTTACCAAGCTAGTAGGCGCTCAAGCAGCTTTGGGGCTGTGTCCCATGCTAGTGGCATCATTTATTGCGATTGATGATCTTGTCTGAGATGACCATTGATACAGATGACAATCGATTACCAGTGCTTCTGGCCTACTTCAGATCTGAATTGACATGGGAGAGGATTAATCAGTATGTTCTAATACAAGTTACAGCGGTTTTCTACACACAGAAGCATCAGGTTTCGAAGCATCACATGTCTCAGACCTGCTGACACAAAAAAACATAGACAGTACAAGCATATTGTTCCAGTATTATTTACATGTATAAAAGTCCCAGCAATTAGTTGTGATGAAGTGAAATAAAGTTTATTTCTTGGTCACAAGTAGGTTGTATTAACACTGCAACAAAGTTATTGTAAAAAACCCCTATTCACCACACTTGGAAGAATTTAGCATGGCAAATGTACCTAACGAACACATCTTTCAGATTGTGGGAGGAAACTGGAGTACCTGGAAAAAACCCACACAAATACGGAAGAACATACAGACTCCCACAGACAGTGACCCAAGCCGCAAATCGAACTCTGATGCTGTGAGGCTGCAGTGCTAACCACAATGCTGCCCAGAATAAATGGAGCAGCCCTAGATGGTCTGTTGCATTCATCTGTACTTTTAATCCTTTTCAGATGGTATTTTTTACAACTTCTTTTCATTATTCCCAATTCATACAAACAAGGAGGAAGGCATTCTGTCCCTCGAGTCTGTGCCGACATTAAGAAGATCACGATAGTAACCTCAAACCTGCATTCCACCCACCCCCAGTAATTTATCACTCCCTTAATTACTAAATATTCCATCCACCTCTGACTTCAAAGTACTCAAAGAATCTGCTTCCACCATCTTCTCAGGAAAAGAGTTGCAGATATTCTCAGCCCTCTGAGGGAAAAGAAATGTTTCTTCTCCATTTTAAATGGATGACCTTTTGTTTTTAAACAATAACCCCTATTTCTAAATTCTCCAACAAGAGGAAATGTCCTCTCCAGAACCACTTTGTCAAGACTCCTCAGAATCTTGTACGTTTCGTCCAAGTCGCTCCTGACTCTTCTAAACTCCAGTGGGTACAAACCTAACCGATCGAACCTTGCCGGCTGAAATCCAGAAGTTGCTGTCAGTGATACTTGGCAGTGAATCATACAGCCTATGTTCATCCTATTAGAACATTGGAGAAGCAATCCATTTTGAAATTAGTGAACAAGCAAGAAATTTTCTTTTTATGTCATTAGTTTTGCTGTAAAATCTCTGGAAAGGTTCTAGCCTCTTGAATGAGGTATAACTTTTTACTTGCTGTTAAACAATCTCACTGTCCCTGAAAAACTTATTTTGTATTTGAAGAAAATCAAATTCCTCCATTTACAGAATCACAGAGTGGTTAGAGCACAGCGAAGGCTATTTGGTTGGTCATGTCTGTACTGGTTCTTTGAAGGAATCATTGACGGACTGCCATTCTCCAATCCTCTCCTTGTGATCCAGTAGATTCTTCCTTTTTGGAGAATAATCTGAATTCCTCTTCAATAACTTATTGAAGTTATTGAACCTGCTTCCACCACATCTCAGATGGTAGATTCCTGATACTTTTCTTGTTGCGTCTCCAATACTTCTTTCACCAATTACTTCAAATCTGAACCCTCTTGTTCTTGATCCTTCCACCAATTGGAACAGTTTTCTCTATCTACTCTGTCCAGATCCCTCATGATTTTGAATACAGTTACCAAACCTCTTCTCAACCTTTTCCAAGGAGAACAATTCGAACTTCACCTTTTCCAGTCTACTAAGATAACTAAAGTTCCGCAACTAGGACTATTTTCTTGAGTTTTTTTTTTCTGCAGTCTCTAATGCTGTCACATCCTTCCTAAAGAGTGGTGCCCAGAACTAAAGGCAGTTCTTCAGTTGAGGCTGAACTATTGTTTTATACAAGTTTAACATAATTTCCTGTCTTTTGTATCCCATGTTCCTACTTGGACAGCCAAGGATACTATCTGCTTTATTCCTTTTGAAGTTCTTCATTAGCCTTCTCACAATTCGTAATACTTCCAGCTTTGTGCCATCTACAAATTTTAAAATTCTACTTGTACATCAAGATTGAATCATAAAATTTATCACAAAGAGCAGGAGTCTTAATACAAATCCCTGTAGAACCGCACTACAAATCTCCCTCCATTGATTAATCACCACTACTCTCTGTTTCCTGTCACTTCTCATTCATCCAGTTTGATACCATGTTGTTACTGCCCCTTCTATTCCATCAGTTAATTTTGCTCACAAGTCTGTATGCAGCACTTTTAGTCTTCAGAAAGTCCATGTACATTGCATCAATAGGACTCCTCTCCACAACAAGCTCTATTACCTGATTAGAAAACTCTAGCAGCTGAGTTAAATACAATTTGCCCTCAACAAATTCATGCTACTGTTCATTAATTAACCTGCATTTCCCCAAACAACTATTCATTTTGTACTGAATTATCATTTCGAGAAGCTTCTCCACTCCATAGTTAAATGATTGGCCAGTAGTTGCTCTACAAACTCTACAAACACCCTTGTTTTTTGAACAAGGGTGCAATATTATGATCTAAAGCTACTCAGATTTTTATTAATTTTTAAAAATGTCACTTCAGATTCTTTCTCAATGCCACATGTATGTCCCAATCATTCATTTTTGCTCTCTTTAAATTTTAAATTGAAGTGAGCAATATATTTTACTTCCTAGTTTTCTGACTGTGAGATTACTTCAATATAATTGGTTGTTTTCTTTCCTTTCATTGGGATGTCAGCATCTTTCGCAAGGACAGGATGTATGAGCATCTGGAGCGCTGCGATCTGATCAGGGATACGCAGCATGGCTTCGTCAAGGGGAAGTCTTGTCTTACGAATCTAGTGGAATTTTTTGAAGAAGTGACAAAAACAGTTGATGAAGGACAGGCTGTTGATGTCGTCTACATGGATTTCAGTAAGGCGTTTGACAAGGTTCCTCATGGTAGACTGATAGAGAAGGTGAAGGCGCATGGGATACAGGGTCGGGTATGTAGATGGGTCGAGAACTGGCTCGGGAGGAGGAGACAGAGGGTAGTAGTGAAAGGCTCTTTTTCCGGCTGGAAGCCTGTCACTAGTGGAGTGCCACAAGGCTCAGTACTAGGTCCTCTTCTATTTGTGGTCTACATAAACGACTTGGAAGTAGGGGTAGGTGGTGAGATCAGCAAATTTGCTGATGACACCAAGATGCTTGGATTGGCGGGTACAGAAGAGCAGTGTCAGGCAATACAACAGGACATAGACAGGTTGGTAGACTGGGCAGATAGATGGCAAATGGAATTTAATCCGGATAAATGCGAGGTGATGCATTTTGGCCGGAAAAATGTAGAAGAGAGTTATAGGATAAAAGGTAAAACTATACGGAGCATAGAGACGCAGAGAGACTTGGGGGTGCAGGTTCACAAGTCTCTGAAGGTGTCCTCACAGGTGGAGAAGGTGATAAAGAAGGCGTATAGTATGTTAGCTTTCATAGAAAAGGGTATAGAATACAAGAGTAGGAGTTTGATGTTGCAGTTGTATAGAACTTTGGTTAGGCCTCACTTGGAATACTGCGCCCAGTTCTGGTCTCCGTACTATCGGAAGGATGTGGAGTCCTTGGAGAGAGTGCAGAGGAGGTTTACCAGGATGCTGCCTGGTATGGAAGGACTGTCTTATGAGGAACGATTAGATAGACTGGGGTTGTTTTCCCTTGAAAGACGTCGGCTTAGAGGGGATCTCATAGAGGTGTATAAGATTATAAGGGGTATAGATAGAGTAAATGGAGGTAAACTTTTTCCACCTTTAGAAATGGATAGGACGAGGGGTCATGGCCATAGGGTGAGGGGGGCTATGTATAGGATGAATATTAGAGGGCAGTTTTTCACACAAAGGGTAGTGGGGGTGTGGAATGCACTGCCGAGTAAGGTGGTGGGAGCAGGCACGCTGGGGCTGTTTAAGGGTCTCTTGGACAGCCACATGAGCGGTATGCAGATAGAGGGATATATTAGGACTGTTTAACTACGGCTTTTTTCCACAGGTAATTCGGTCCATACTTTGAGCATGCATTTGGCAGGTGGTGCGGGTACAGCTCTTGGATGTTGATTCATGGGTTGCCTGGTACCTCATGTCGTAAATGAGTGCTTTATGTGGACCATCTGAAGGGCACCATGACAGCTCAGAGACTATCGATGTGGCTGTGCAGACACTTGGAATTGGGCCGGTGTCTGCGGGAGTTTGCGCGTTCTCCCCGTGGTTGCGTGGGTTTTCTCCGGGCACTCCGGTTTCCTCCCACAACCCAAAAATTCGCTCTTAGGCTGATTGGGAAACAAATTGTCCCTATGGTGAAAATTTTCCATATTAGGAATAATATATATATTATTATATAGGAATATTAAAATAGGATAATGTATTTGCTACTATATAGTATGACGGCGGCGCGGGCTCGTTGGGCCGAAGGGCCTGTTTCCCGTGCTGTGTTGCTTAAAAAAAAATGTTTGTTGCTCAACCCTAATTGCCCTTGAGAAGGAGGTGGTACTTTGTACCAACTGGTACATCTGCAATGCTGTTAGAAAGGAGTTTCCAAATTTTTAACCCAGCAACAGCGAACAAAGACAATAATTTTACAAGTTAGAATGTCTTGTGGTTTGGAAGGGAATGTTCAGATGATGGTATTCCTGCATCTGCTGTCACTATCTTCTGGATCAGGGGTCTCCAAACTACAGCCCAAATTCCGTCCACAGCAAGCCGCATCTGGTTCGGAGTTTGGAGACTGCTGCTGTAGATGATAGAGTTTTTGAGTTCAGAAGCTGTTGGCAAAGGAGGCATGGTGAGTTGTTGCAGTGCATCTTATGGAGGATATACTTTGCTGTCACTGTGTACTGGTGGTGGAGGGAATGAATGTTTAAGATAGTGAATTAAACGAGTGGCTTTTACCCTGGATGGTGTTGAACTTTGTGTTGTTAGACCTCATCCAGACAAATGGACAGTATTCCATCACATTCCTGATTTGTGTCTTCTAGATAGTGAACAGTCTTTGCAAAGTCAGCTAGTCAGATATTTGGTGCTGGATTACCAACCTCTGAACCTGCTCTTATAGCACACAATATTTATATAGTTAGTCCAGTTCAGTTTCTGGTCAATGGTAACCCCCAGGATATTGATGCTTACCGTCCGTGAGGACATTATTGTTGTTGGATGCCTAGACACTCTTGAATTCAGACCTGATTTAAACTGACATTGGGAAAGGAAAAATTCACATTACAGAGATGACCAGATCTTTGCGAACATCCTTATTTGAGGTCAGTGGCCATTGTCATTGCTTTGCCTCTTTTGCAGGATCTCAGTTATTTTCTGAACTAACATAAGTAAGAGGGCTAACAGTAAGGCAAAGGGAAAGCCAGTGTCTTTGTACTACAGAATAGGAATGTTCTTTCCAAGAATAGAGAGTTCATTAACTAAAATTTGGGTGGGGTAAATAAAATATCATATCCTCCAAGATTAGTTGTATGTCAGTGGACACATTGAAGCCTGCAAGAGAAATTAAATGTTAACATTTAATTATTTATACTTTGTTTTTATTATAATTTTAATAACTTAATGTACATCAGTCTCTGACTCTTTCGACTCATAAGCAATAATGCTACTTCCACTCCGAAAAAAATCAAAATTGAAATCTCCGACTTGATTTTTACATCATTTGTGTTTCTTCAGTAACATGAGACACTCGCAAACAAATGTTGTGATGAGTGATTGATAGGCACAGCTCGAATCTTTGTTAGCTATTTATTCCATTTGATTGATCAGCATTATCAGCATTCCCCTCCCATCGACAACAACCACATCTGCCAAAAAAATTAGCACTTTTTTCAATCAGAATTCCCAGATAAGAGATTGAGTTTTATGAGGCCTTGGGACCTATGGGAGTGAAATAGGAGGTGTCAGAGTTGGGTGTTGGGGGAAGCAGAAAAGTGAGGAGAACATGCATTCAATAGAAACCCTGTTTATGTGATGTGAGCTCTGCGTTTGGTAAACACTGGTAATGATAATCTGACATTGTCACTATAAAGCTGCAGGACTTTAGCTTGGTTATGAGGTAGTTGAGATGAATTTTTGCATGGATCTGTATTTAAATTTGCAGAGTGAATTTTAACAAATGCTATACAGGCTCACTGGCTTTCAAATTGCCAGCTGATTAAAACTAGTGGAAATAAGGTGAGGTCTCTCAGTTTCTGAAAGCCAGCTATTATGAGGTTGTTTGTTCACTCCTTGAGGAAGAAAGAGGAGTGGAGAAGTTACCACTCAGAAGTGGGAAGCTTTCTAATGCTGGGAGTTGCTGGCCAGTCTTCAAGAGATGTAGAGGGGTCATTGATGCATATTAAAAAGGGAGGAGTAAGGGAAAGGTTCCAGGGAAAGTGAACTCCAAGAATTGGGTACGAGAGGTAGAAAGTCGCAGAACCACAGTCTTCTTGTGGAATGGTATGGAAATTGGGAGAACCTAACTAGGGTGGTTGATTAGTAGGATCAGCAAGAGGATCAGTCTGTGATGCTTTATGCAGAGAAGTACACAGGAGGAGATACTAAGAGGCTGCCTTGTGAAGCAGGACCTCTACATAGACTGTGTCTACCAAACTCCTGCCATTGATGTCTTAATATAAGTATCAGCAAAGAGGAGTCTCTGTATGGAGGCAGTTTATGTGCCCTGCTGCAGAGTGAGCTGACACCAGTTGGCTTTAGTGAGCAATTATTGCCCAGGACTTTAAAAATGGCGATAATGCTGAATTCTCAACATCTGGTTCTTTCCACAGACCTACTGATGTCATGTATAGAGTTTCCCAGCCAGCTGCCCACCACTGCATCAATAACATGACCAATTCCTTGTTCAGGAGGGCCAGCGCTGCTGCACTAACAGACAGGTGGAGATGGCTGTCTTGCTATGAAACCACTACTGGAATTCCCCTGAGTGCAAGGTGTTGACTATACACATGAGGCCATCAAGGAACCTCATAGGCTAGCCAGCCTTCTTAATAAACAGGAAGAGACTACAGGAGTTTGATCAGCACACAACTGGCTGATGGTCACCATGAACAGATTCTTTAGAATTATGTCAGGGTTCCAGCAGTAGCCATGATGTTTACATACTTTTGACAGCCCAGATGCCACTACTTGTCCTGGCCTCCATGTGCCTTTCAGGTTTGATTCTCTGGAACAAGGGATACCCATAAAAGATATACCTGCGCACACCTGTGAGGAACTCTATTATTTATGAGTTACAAATAGGCTTACATTTACACTGCAATGAAGTTACTGTGAAAATCCCCCAGTCACCACACTCTGGTGCCTGCTCAGATATACTGAGGGACATTTTAGCATGGCCAATGCACCTAACCAGCCCGTTTTTCAGACTGTGGGAGGAAACCGGAGTATCTGGAGGAAACCCTCGCAGATATAGGGAAAATGTGAGACTCCTCTGCACAGTGACCCAAGCTGCGAATTGAATCCAGGATCCTGGCACTGTGAGGCAGGAAGCAATGTGCCACCATGCAACAGTGGAGAAATGCAGTACCTGTCACGGGTCCATCACAGCAAGCAGGTTATTGGACTGTTCAGGTTGAGATTCAAGTGTCCAGATCATTACAGTGGAGCCTTTCAGTATGACACGTGTCTGTCATATTATGGTACTGTGCTCAGCGCAGTCTAGTACCACAGAGAGGAAGATCTTGCATTATGAGGATGCTATTGTTTGCTATGCTTCAACCCATGAGAAGGGTGTGGAGCAGACTGTTGAGTGGGCAGCACAGGAACACCTTTTATTGGTGATAAGGAGAAATGGGCAATGCTTCAAGGATGCTTGTAACTGAGGTAGAGGCCCCTGCCCCTTAGTTCTGTGGCTTGGGATGACCTTGGCAGTTTTCCTTTTTTTGTATGAGACATGGCAGGCTCTGGAATGCTGTACAATTCCTGCAAAGGTACAGGATCCTCCTCTGTCATCACAGCTATTGTTGCTGGATGCACTAGTGGAGAGGCTGAGAATTCATCAGGCGAATGAGGCTGCGTGAGTTCTTCCACAAACCCCAAGAGACCAATAGCAGACTCAATGAGATAGCTAATGAACCAGAACAGCTGACAGAGGAATCCGCAGTGCAGCAACCGAAGAGAAATGAATCCAATTGGACTCCTCCGGAAGGCTGCTGCCCCTGACTGGACATGTATGCCCAAGCCATCAGGAGGTGCGTGAACACCAGATTCATCAACCGCACTTACAAGACAGTCCCAAACATCACCCAAGCACAAAGCAAGGCCATCCGCACTCTTAAGACCAACCGCAACATTGTCATCAAACCAGCAGACAAAGGAGGCGCCACCGTCATACTGAACAGAATGGACTACTGTGAAGAAGTGTATGACAACTAAACAATGTGAAACACTACAGACAGTTACCAGCGGATCCGACCAAAGAACACACTCGTCAACTCAACACTCTGATCAAAACCTTTGATCTGGACCTTCAGAACACCCTCCTGGCTCTCATTCCACGTACTCCCCGCATTGGAGATCTCTACTGCCTCCCAAAGATACACAAGGCAAACGTACCCGGCCGTCCCATCGTATCGGGCAATGGGACCCTGTGTGAGAACCTCTCCGGCTATATCGAGGGCATCCTGAAATCCATTGTACAAAGAACCCCCAGCTTTTGTCTTGACACTACGGACTTCTTACAGAAACTCAACACGCATGGAGCAGTTGAACCAGGGACACTCCTTGTCACAATGGATGTCTCGGCGCTCTACACCAACATCCCCCACGACGATGGTATTGCTGCAACTGCCTCAGTACTCAATGCCAACAACTGCCAGTTTCCGGATGCAATTTTACAACTCATCCGCTTCATCTTGGACCACAATGTCTTCACCTTTAACAATCAGCTTTTCATCCAGACACATGGAACAGCCACGGGGACCAAATTTGCACCTCAGTATGCCAACATTTTCATGCACAGGTTTGAACAAGACTTCTTCACTACACGAGATCTTCAACCAAGGTTATATACTAGATACATTGATGACATCTTTTTCCTTTGGACTCATGGTGAACAATCATTGAAACAACTGTATGATGATATCAACAAGTTCCATCCCACCATCAGACTCACCATGGACTATTCTCCAGAATCAGTTGCATTCTTGGACACACGCATCTCCATCAAGGACGGTCACCTCAGCACCTCACTGTACCGCAAACCGACAGACAACCTCACAATGCTCCACTTCTCCAGCTTCCACCCTAGACACATTAAAGAAGCCATTCCTTATGGACAAGCCCTCCGTATACACAGAATTTGCTCAGATGAGGAGGATCGTGACAGTCACCTCCAGACACTGAAGGATGCCCTCGTGAGAACAGGATATGGCGCTCGACTCATCAATCGACCGTTCCAACGTGCCACAGCGATAAACCGCACTGACCTCCTCAGAAGACAAACACGGGACAAGGTGGACAGAGTACCCTTTGTTGTCCAGTACTTCCCCGGAGCGGAGAAGCTACGACATCTTCTCCGGAGTCTTCAACATGTCATTGATGACGATGAACATCTCGCTAGGGCCATCCCCACCCCCCCACTTCTTGCTTTCAGACAACCGCACAACCTCAAACAGATCATTGTTCGCAGCAAACTACCCAACCTTCAGGAGAACAGTGACCACAATACCACACAACCCTGCCACAGCAACCTCTGCAAGACATGCCGGATCATAGACATGGACGACATCATCAAACGTGAGGATACCATTCACCAGGTACACGGTACATACTCTTGCAACTCGGCCAACGTTGTCTACCTAATACGTTGCAAGAAAGGATGTCCCGAAGCATGGTACGTTGGGGAGACCATGCAGACACTACGACAGCGGATGAATGAGCATCGTTCAACAATCACCAGGCAAAACAGTTCCCTTCCTGTGGGCGAACACTTCAGCAGTCATGGGAATTCGGCCTCCGACCTGCGGGTAAATGTTCTTCAAGGGGGCCTTCGTGACACACGACAGCGCAGAGTTGCTGAGCAAAGACTGATAGCCAAGTTCCGCACACATGAGGACGGTCTTAACAGGGATCTTGGCTTCATGTCACACTATCTGTAACCCCCGTAACTTGCCTGGATTAGCAAAAAACCTCACTTACTGTGCTGTCTGGAGAAAATACACAATTCTCTAACCAATGCTCAGGATTTCCTTCACACACATTGTTAGCCACTTTAACACTTGAATAGCAGGTTAGATGTAAGGATTCGCATTCTAATCAGCAATCTGTAACTGTCTGTGTGGATATGAGTGCCTCTGCAGATCAGAACACTGCATTTGCCTGACGAAGGCACAACATAGTGTCGAAAGCTCGCGGATTTACTATCAAATAAATTGGTTGGATTTAAAATTGGTGTTGTAAAACTTTACTGAGAGGCTGAGGGGCAGCTGTCCACACCCGAAGCATCCTGGGAGGATCCCCCAGATGTGACAGACTGCCACTGCTCTTCTCTTGCAATAGGGGAATCACATCTTGCTGACTTGAGATGGATGAAAAATCTGCAAAAACCACCTTATACCTCACTGCTTTAATGAGTTTATAGACAGTGCAATGGAATACAGATCTGCATGCATCTCCGCCATCCACTGATTGCCCTGCTGGGATCTGACTCTGCAGGATGATGACCAATCTCTTGATGGAAGAAGAATGTGCACACATCCTGAGGACATGGCAGCATCAGTGGCCAGGATGCACTCTTCCATCATCTATCTATGGTTGCAAATAGCCACTGACAGCTCCAACAGTTATTTCTTCTTCTTTTGCAATTCCAGCAGTTTCAGTGTTGCTGACATCAGAACCCATTGTCAGCCTATTTGATTTGATTTGATTCGATTTATTATTATCACGTGTATTAGTGAAAAGTATAGTTTCTTGCAGGCTGAACAGACAAAGCATACCATTCATAGAGAAGGAAATGAGAGAGTGCAGAGTGTAGTGTTACAGTCATAGCTAAGGTATGGAAAAAGATCAACTTAATGCGAGGAAGGTCCAGTCAAAGTCTGACAGCAGCTGGGAACAAGCTGTTCTTGAGTGGGTTGGTATGTATCCTCAGACCTTTGTATCTTTTTCCAATGGAAGAAGGTGAAAGAGAGAACGTCCAGGGTGCCTGGGGTCCTTAAATATACTGGCTGCTCTGCCAAGACAGCGGGAAGCGTCGATAGAGTCAACAGGTGGGAGGCTGGTTTCCATGATGAATGGGGCCACGTTCATGATCTTTGTAGTTTCTTGTGGTCTTAAGCAGAGCAGGAGCCTATACCAAGTTGTGATACGACTAGAAAGAATGCTTTTTATGGTGCATCTATAAAAGTTGCTGAGAGTCGTGGCTGGCATGCTGAATTTTCGTAGTCTTCTAAAAAAGTAGAGGTGTAGGTGAGCTTTCTTAATTATAGTGTCAGCATTGGGGTCCAGGACAGGTTGTTGCTGATCTGGACACCTAAAAACTTGAAGTTCTTGACATTTTCTACTCCATCCTATTGACGTAGACCAGGGCATGTTCCCCTTTATCCTTCCTGAAATCGATGACAATCTTCTTTATTTTCTTGACCTTAAGGATGAGATTATTGTCACTACAGTTGTTCACCAGATTCTCTATCTCATTCCTGTACTTTGTCTCATTGTTCAAAATCAGTCCCACTACAGTGGTGTCAGCAAATTTGAAAATTGAGTTGGAGGAGAATTTAGCAGTCATAGATGTATAAGGAGTACAGTAGGAGGCTGAGAACACAACCTTGTGGGGCACCAGTGTTAAGGGTGATCGTGGAAAAGCTTGTTGTTGCCTATCCTTACTGATCTTGGGGTTTGTTGGGCCAAGCTTTCCACAATCCTCTGACTATTAGAGGCCTCAGCTTTCAGACTACTGCTCTGGTATCAATGATGTATTTGCCAGCTTGTGATCCTGAATCTAATCTTGAGTGTTTACCAAGGGAGGTGAGACTGTCTGCACTGGTGGGGAATGAGAGGAAATTATCTGATACTGCACTCTTTGAGAGTTTCCCTCCTCCTCTCCAGTGGTGGATTGCAGGCTCTCTCTCCGGCTGTCCATCCTTCTGGAGTGCCATGAGAGAATGGAAACAATTAGGCAATTAAGGACTTCACATCTCTTCCTTTCCGTGCCTTACATCCTTTGGAGGATACAAAATGTCTCCTTATTTTCTTGGGTTGAAACTTTAGTTTTGCTGTCAGCAAAGGGGCAGCTGTCCTGTAATCCAGGACCTGCGCGACACGATGGCACAGCAGTTAGCACTGCTGCCTTACAGTGCGGGGGACCTGTGTTTAGTTCCAGCCTTTTCTGTCCTTCCCATGTCTACATGAGCTTTCTCTGGGTGCTCCAGTTTCCTCCCACAGTCCAAAGATATGCAGGTTAGGTGGATTGGACATGCTGAATTGCCCCTTAGTGTCCAAAGATGTGTAGATTAGGTGGATTTCCCACGGTAAATGTGTGGAGTTACAGTGATAGGTTGGGGAAGAGAGCCTGGGTAAGATACTCAGTCAGAAAATTGGTGCAAATTCAATAGGTCAAAGGGTCTTCTTCTGCACTGTTGGGTTTCTGTGATTCCATGGGTGGAATTTTACAACCTTGCTCATCCCAAAACTGTAAAATCCCACCTGAGATCAAGGAATCTTTCTGCCTCTCATCTGCTCTGATTTTCATGACGAGTGGGATGATAAAATTCCAGCTCATGACTCTTTCTCTACCAACATCAGAGGTTGAATATTAGGGATGCCTCCACCTGGTCTTGACGCATTCTTCATTATTGTGCATCCATTCCTCCTACAAACCACAGGAGGGACATTATTAATCTCCTCATGAAGACCCACAGAACATATGCTGGGAGTAACCATTTGACCTATGAGGAAGGTTGTTCCTGAGTGCCTTCTCCGTGTGCCCACTGTTCAGGGATGTAGTGAGCAAAGATGGGCAGCGGGTTTTTGCTGAGATGCTTACATATGTTGGAAAGGACCTGCTACTGCCCCATCCCATATGGCACACCTGCCCACATTGCCATCTAAAAACCCCAAAGCGGAGAATGGCAGGGAGGGTTTACCTTGGAAGTGCAAAGGACATTATTGAGCTGTGTGCAGCACTGCGCCCAGGATAAGGGGAGGTGACCCCTCTTCATCCAGGCTTGATTGCTCAGACAGGTCTCTTTTTCCTATGCCTGGAGAAGAAGAACTTTTCCCTTGCAGGCTGGAGGAGACGTAGCCAAAACATGGGACAACTCAATGTCCTTCCCCCAGCATGTTTGCTTCAGCTTCCTGGTCCACTCCTTGAGTTTGTAGGGACTGTTGCCTCCAAGCACAAAGATGGAGTCATGTGCTTTGGAGGTAGTGGCTTCTTGCAGAATGCCACTGCAGTTATTCAATGCAGGGTTGGCACAGGCTCAAGCACTGGATGGGCCCCATTCCTCCAGGCCATTAGTTGGCCACTTTCCACATATTCAAAGCTAGCCAGCACATTTAACTCATGCAGTAACTGCACCCACTTGTAATGCTACTGCCAAGACTTGGATTGTGTGCACAAAATGCAGCCCAAATTGTATGGATATAGTTCAAAGGCATAATAAATGACTTAACAATTTTCTGCACTGAAAAATTTGCTCAGTGCTCTAATGTGCTGTTGCAATTACATAATTATGTGTCATATGTTATTTTATGTTCATTAATCTACCAGCTGGGTCCTGTAGCTTTCTGGAATCTCAATCATTGAACTTAACAATGCTTGAATGTCTTGCAGCTAAACTCTTCGACTTCCAATTGGCTTCTGAATTATTAAATTCTTTCCTCTTTGTTTTGTTCCATCTCCAGGTGCCTCTTCGCAGAGTGTTAACTTGCTTCCTGCGCCCTATGGATTGTCAAACTGGACCTCTGGACTCCTCATGGACAACGGACATGACAGTGACTTGATCTTCAGGTTTGATGGCAAGCATGCTGCAAAAATTCCAGACGGGGTGATGCCCAAAAACCTCTCGGACCAGTTTACCATCACAACGTGGATGAGGCACGGACCCAGTCCAGGACTGAGAGCAGAGAAGGAAACCATTCTCTGCAATTCCGATAAAACAGGTGCTCTGCCTTTCTTGAGCAATTTGTGTAGCTAGCTATTGCATGATTTGTGAATAAACTGATATTAAACTTCATTTGTTGAGGCAACCAGGCTGATCCTGAATTTGCCTGAAGCCTTTTCTTGTGCTGATATAAACTCCTTGAATTTTGTGTATCTGAATCAGTGTTGCAGTTATCCAACTCCATTTTAGTGATATGTTCCATGCTAAAACAAATCCAGGTGGCGGGAATGGGTTTGATAGAGCAGTTGTTTTCTATGGGTTAAAACTAGAAACCATAATTCCTGGCAACCTAAAATTAAAAATATGAGTTGGTATAAATATACAGCAGGCCAGTCAGCATCTAAGAAAGCACAATATTTCTGGTCTGTCTGTGTGAGAATTGTTGAATATGCTATTGTTGGAAACCCAAACTCCCAATCTTTCCCATAATAGCTGGTACATTCTAAACGCTTATGTCTGCTCCATCTCTTTTCCCCTCGAGACCACCATTTCACATCCTCCAACATCTACCCATTTTCTTTCTTTTAAAGAGTGTCTTAGGTCTGTTTGGTGACTAAATATAACCTTAAGCTATTGCAGTGAAAGGAATAGTTGTCAGCAGCCAGTGTGTAGTCTATCTTCTCGTAAGATGGGCAGCACGACAGCACAGTCCTGCTGAAATGTTTGCAACTCAGTAGCCGACGGTGATTAGATACAGCAAAGATTAATTTGTATGTAACAGCCGTTGTTATATTGTGTGTTTAATGCAAATAACAGCGGATATGGTGACATTAAATAATGCTGACTGCTTTATCATGTGTATAATCTTGACAGCTCAAAGCCCACAGAAAAGGTACAAAGTGAAAGGTATCTCCACACAGCATTAACATTTTTCATCTTTTCCAATTTTCTTATCAACCCATTGACCCATAATTCCATTTAATAAGCAGGCAGCATTTTAATTTCCTAAATTGAAATGCCTTATCTGCCTTGTCATCTATCATTGCACAAACAAACCAGGAGGTTTGCACAATTCAAGTCACAGTGATCTGGCTCATTCTGTGATTTTCTTTTGTTCTATTAATCATTCTGTTCCAACCGATTCATTTTCCCCCAACCGTAATGTATTCTCATACTGTCGCCTGTGTCTCATATGTCCTTAAGATAAGGAGAGGTTTGGTCTCGAATCCTATCCAGTTGATGCTGTCAAAACTGTTGCCTCGTTTGTTGATTCTGTGCCATGCCACAATTACCCCCAGCAGCTCTCTTTGTTCACAGGCTAAGGAATATTTTGAAAGGTTGCCAATCCCTCTTTCTAACTACGAATGACAGATTTTTACCTTGAACAGTGCAAGATTCCTGGCTGACCAATTTAATTCTTGCCTTTAGAAATGAATCGGCACCACTACGCACTCTATGTCCACAACTGCCGGCTAGTGTTTTTGCTCCGGAGAGATTTTGACCAAGTTGACACTTTTCATCCAGCTGAATTCCATTGGAAACTGGAGCAGGTAAGCTGTACACGCTGAGTGAAGCAGGATGGAACTAATAAATCAAATTATTTAGAGGTTAAAGGAGGCTTTGAACTGGCGAAATATAAACCGATTCATTGGCACCCCAATTCATCTGTCCTGTAGCGAAGTCATCAATTAGAGAGGTATGAATCTGTGTTTTGCCTTTGAAAGGTGTAAAATAAGCACCCAATCCCTAGAGCCTCTAAGGAATGTTTCAACTGATGAATTTATCTGGAAAGAATACTTTCAACTTGTATTCTGCGGTGCTATGGCACAAATCAGCAATCAGTCCTGGGATGATGCATGATGCATATACACACTGAACAGTCAAAGAAAGATAACTTGTTTGTTTTTTTAGGCAATGATTTCTATACATTATTTCACTTGATTTTGGTCTTGCATTGTCCCCAGCTGAAAAGATTATCAAGCAATCTTTTCCGCATTGGCTGCTTGTATTGCTCATGATTTGAATAAGCTCCAGAGCACTCCAGAGATCCTGAAGGAACTCATCATTTTCTTATCTTCTTCCTCGATAAAACTGAATAATACGTGAGACCAGATTTTCCACCCCGACAGGTGCCAAAGTAGAAAGCGGATTGGTCAAAAATTAGCCCCACCAGTCAACCTGCCAGATCCCCAACTCTATCCCACCTCTGGACCATTTTACCAGAGGCATGAAAGAGGGCTGGCAGGGGTACCTGTCCACATCAGCTGGGTATTCAATCAGGCTCAATAAGAATCTTATTGATACAACTAAATCTGGAACTTCCTGTTCAGCCTCCAGGTTCCCCCCCACTCTCGGAGGCCAGTTTAGGTGCATGGAAATACCTGGAGGCAGAACCAGCATTCTTGACAGGCCTAAAGGCTCTCCCAGCCTGCGTAGGATGCACAAGCAGCCCCAGGCTACCATTGCTGAACACATTTTTTAAAAATTAATGGTTAGAAAGTGTTGGACTGAGAGTGCCTCCATTTGAGACGCCCTCTCTGTCCTTTACCTTAACTTTATAGTGAGTGCACAGCTCGCTTCAAGCTGATAATCTTGTGATTGGCCATGAAGCATTGAGAGCATGCCCTAAAATGGGCAAAGAACCTGTCCATGTCAATTAAAGAGCTACCCTTCTGAAAACAAAGCTTCATAACTGTTTCCCCGGGGGCAGATTTGGTAACTGGAAAGAAGTCCTTGCTCCTGCCTCTCGGGAGAAAAATCTAACCTGGTCTGTTTTCTGCCGATCACTTTGTGTATGAGAATTGAGATCATTAACTCAGTATGTGGACACTCACATATCTATGTGCTTTTGTGTCACACTTTTTGACAGTGCATTGATGTTTCAGCATCTGTGCCACAATGATGTCAAGTTTTAAACTGTATAATAGAATTACACAGCATGGAAATTACCCATTCCTCCAATTGTGCTTATATCAATTCTTTCTAAGTGTCATCCAGTTAGTCTCTCACCCTGCTTTTTCTTGAAACCCCAGCAAATATTCCAGTTCAAGTATGTATCCAATTCTGATATTTGGAGCAAAGTGACACAATCTTCTATTATTTCATAAGTCCCCCATGAAAATATTCAATATATGTAGATTGAAGTGTCTTAAATAAGTGCAGGAAGCAGCAAACAGAAGGCCAATAATATAAAATAATATTTTATTGCAGTTTTTATTTGAGCAGTCTGATTAAGTCCATTTTGTCAACTGCTAAAATAACAGCTTCATGTGATTCAATTTCCATTTCAGTTTGTGCTATTGCCTTAGGGTGGATTTTGCACTGTAAAATGCTGGCAATAAATTTAGATTCACGAGCTTTTAGTTAAATCTAAGATTGTTATTTTATTATGACTTACAGTATTTCACATAATGGCTTCAACTTCATATTTATGTATCAGAGTTGAGATCTGTGATTGCTGCCTCCATTGGAGGGCTCAGGAAAAGCTGTGGTGTATAAACATCATAGGGCTAATTTATCATTTTGAGGATACTTCATGCACATGGTGGGTGAAGCAATCCCATTGCCTGCAGGAGCACCAATCTATTTTGGCATTCAAAACACCTACGTGTAAAACCATTGATTGTTTGTGTCAAATAAATGCTGATTCAGAGAAAATGATGGGGGTGTAGAAGATCCAGCAATTCCTTTATGAATATGAGATGTCAGGGACATCTTAATCACCAGGTCAGACAATACAAGGAGGGGTGAAGATTGACCAGTTGCAGGCAGGACATTAATTATGAAGCCTTCGTGCTGATCTTGTCCAAAGAAAGAAGTTCTTAAATGTTATCATCCTTTTTTTGAAACAGGTCAGTTCATTATCAATGACCTTGCAGGGTTATCATTGAGCAGAAACTGAACTTGACCAGCCATATGAATAGTGTGGCTGCAAGAGTAGCTCAGGCTAGGAATTTGGTGGAGAGTAACTTGTCTTCTCTCTCCCCATAGCTAGTCCACCATCTACTAAATCAGGAGCCTAGATCAGGATGAGTGCAGCTCCAACAATATACTCACGAAGCTCAGTGCCATCCAGGACAAAGCAGGTTGCTGGAGTGACACTCCATCAACCACTGAAATCCTCCATCACAGTGGCAATCAATGTATACCTATATAACCTAAACTGTAGCAAGTCACCATAGTTTCTTCGACAGCACCTTCCAAACCCCTGATCTTTACTACCTAGAAGGAAAGACAATAAATAATGGAAACACCACCAAATTCCCCTCTAAGCTACACCATGCTACTTGCAAGTACATTTCTATTCCTTCATTCCCAAAAGGGAAAAACAGTTCAGACCAGATTTCTTATTTCCCAGTTGTTATCTGTGTTCCATTTTGAAGTATACAAGACCAGTTTGGACCAGTATTCTTATTTCACCATTTTACTGTGTTTTCCTTCTGGGCTGCCATTGAGTCCCCTTCCTAACAGCGCTCTGGGTGTACGTACAACACATGGACTGCAGTGGTTCAAGAAGGCAGCCCACCATCATATTCTCAAGGGCAATTGGCAAGGGCAATAAATAACCCCAGCTGGCGACACCAAGATCCTGTGAATAAATGAATTAAACAAGTTGCACTTGAGTCCTACATAAGTCACAGAAGTTAACATATGAGCCTCTTTCTGGCAAGGAAATTTGCAGCCTAAACCAAAGTGCCCATGAAAATCACAACAGTCAATGGAAGTTTGACAATAAAGTATTTTTTTTTCCATCTTTTCATCTCGCTTCCATTCCATACCTTCTTGGAGGAAAATGGCTGCAGAGAGGTTAAAAATTGTCCCCACTTCTCATTGTTTTCTTCCATAAATCTGAGTGAAGAATTCTGTATTTGACACTTGTGTCGCATTTAAATAATTCTTCATTTTTAGCTTCTGTTGCTATCCTATTAATGCTATCGGCTAGGATTCAGAGCATTGGGATGGTATGAAAACAACTTCACACCTACAGTTATGACCTGATTTTCATTTTCTGGCTAAAAGTCGATTATCAACTGTGCAAAGCAGAATATTATTGCTGGGCCATATTCATTTGCTGTCACCCCTGGTTCTACTGCCTTTGAAATGGGGAGGAGCAATTGCCTTCCCAAGGATAATAGCACCAAGCTTCAAGATGCAGCAGTAGCCAGGTCTGCTCCCATTGCTGAAATATAAAATAAAAACAGAAAACAGAGCTCTAAAAAGTCAGACGGCTTTGAATTGCTACCCATGTTTCTCTCTCCAAATTGGTGCTGCTTGGCCTACAGAGTTTTTGCTGGATTTTCACTTTGTATTTCAGATTTTCGGCATCCATAGCATTTTGCTGTTATTATTATGTTAAAATATGTGTGTAGCAGGAGTGGGATCATGGTATTGAGTGCAAAGACATTGGCATTCATGGTAGAGTAACCTGCTGACATATGCTTGGCCAGGCTCTCTTCCATGAAGAATAGTAACTTGGGTAAAAGCACCAGAAAGTTGTTGGCCATGGTAACTATTTGTTTTAACCCTCTTAAACATTGATATGAAGGTAAATCGTTGGTCACAACAAGAGGTGAATCTGCTGCTGTATCTTTATAACCAGAACCAGAATGTATGTTTGTGTTCAATCTGTGAAACTGTTTTATTGTCAAAGGTGCTTTTAATTTGGTTCAAGAGGATATTGTTGCTTGCTTTGGCAATGTGAGAGTAATCTAATAGTCAATTCATTACTGCTGTAAATTAACTTGATATGAAATGTTATGATTACACCAATATTCCTGGTAATGAATTGGATGTTGATTTACAGATTATGGCTAAGAGTTTCTCGTGCTTCAGGCCTAAATTTTAGCATGGGCTTTGGGACCCAGGTGTCGGGGAGACAAATGGGTTCCAAGGCCATGGTTGCCAACAGTGGGATAAGCTCAATGGTTTCACTGCAGGTAGCTTCCCCCCCCATTTAGTTAAGACAACAGGAAGGCTCATAATGCACAGAGTCCAATTTCAAGGTCAACAGCTCTGAAGCCTGAACCGTGCCATTGGCAGAAGATGCCACTGCTGAAACTTGCAGAAGGTCTTGAGGACTTGGAAGAGTAAGTTTTCAAAAACAATGGAAATTTCAGAGGGAGAACGATGGTTGGAGGAATCCCGGGTTGGAACCACAGAGTTTGCCTTTTCTGCCCACAGCCCCTTCCTTGTGCCTTGGTTGGCTCCCCCACCTCCTCTACTCCACCACCCCATCTGGGCTGCCACAGAGAGACCAAGTCATTTAAGTTGACAGCAATCCCTTACATTGGGGAGCCATTCCACCGACTGCAAAATGCCAACAGCACAATAAAATGGCCATTAAGAGGACTTTTTAACTATGCAAACCATTTGCCTACTACCTTCAAGTAGCCAGCCAGCCTGTAGTACATTTCTGATGGTGGGACTGCAACAGGAGCCATCTCAACACAACTTCCCTCAATTTACCATTCTAGCACCCTCCACTCCCCTCCCTGGAGCCAATAAATGTTTTCTGTCGAAATAGATTAATGAAAGTGACACTAACCATTTAATGGTGATCAGCAGATTTCTAAATTGTAAGCCCCATTTCTCCTCTTGAGAAGCATCCCACCATTCAACACATCCACTAGCTGTGAGATTGGACACAGGGACTGACATGAGAGCTGTCAAGCTGTCTACTTCTATAAAGCTGGATAGTCTTCAGCCTTTTCCCTCTCCCTGCTGTAATGAGATTGAACACTTGGTTATTGTGAAACACTCCATCTATTGGCTGGTTGAGAAAGCAGACGTGCTCATTTCGACAGGACAACAGAGCCTTAATGGCAGTCATTAAAGCTTCAGCTAGACTCACTGGTTCATCAACAAACGTTGCTACACTTTAAAAATGAAAGAAAATAGTTTTAATGAATTTAATTTGGAATTAAATTTTCATATAGTGTCTTCTTAGACAGTTGTAACTTAATGTTCGCAGTGTATCTTAAGTCCGATACACAATTTAAATTATCTTTATTGTGGCCTATATATACGGAATTGTTACATCTCCTCTGTACCATTTTCATTTTGCTGAATATTAGCCAGCATCATATAGCTTGCTGTCCCTGCACTAAATAGACATTTTGTGCAAAACCATTTCTACCTGTGAGCAATTCGGATTTATCTCCAAAACCATAAATCTGACAAAACTTCAACATAATTAACTACAAAAGGCATTAATCAATGCAATGTGTGAAGGCTGATGAAGCACTTGCAAATAGAACTGTTGATTCTATTTCAGCTCATTCTACTGAGATTCCATTTTTAGCTTGCAATTGCAATATGTTTTTTTTCCAAATTGTCTTTTGAGTGCTGATTTTTTTTAAAAAAATTCTTTAAATGTTGCTTCATACTGTATAAATTTTGTCAGATAAAGGAGCCAGTAATGATTAATTATTCAAATCTTTGATAATTGCTGGATTAGCACAGCAGCAGTGAAAAAGCAAAATCCCAAGAGTGATGTTGTGTGATTTTGCAGGACAGTAAATGAATCAAACTCAGGCAGTCGTAAGATGAGCCCCCACCGGAATTAGATCCAGAGCACAAAACTGCCTTGAATCCAGGATGTAATTAGTCAGGTGCAGCTCAAAGGACTCAGAGAGAGATTAAAACCACAGAGCTGATGGAGTAAGCCAGTTCTACCAGTTAAATAGATGAACTGCTATGTCTGAACCATGTAGGCTAATATTGAATACTGACCTGAAAAAACACTAGGACTACAACACCCAATAAAAAAATGTGCATAAACAACATTCCAAAATGAGTAATGTAACCACAGCACAAAAAAGATGAATTTGTATCTGCTGAAATGTATAAATAGCATTTAAATCAGAAATTCTGGCTTGCATCCATGACACAACTTAAAATGTGAAATGCAATGTAGTCAGTTGCTGACAGTTAGATTATAGGGTAAAAGTTCAAGCCAGTAAAGAAATGCCCCCATTGCTCTCTCTCTATTCTATGCAACTCCTACTCCCACCAACTCTTTAAGTAGGCTTTGTCATTTAATGATTGTATAAATAAATAGGGCATCAAAGAAAATTGGCTGCAGGGAGATCTGCATAAATACTACCTTGGGTAATTAATTGATAGCTTCAATTTACAGCAGTGTTATGAGCTACCTTTGGACATGGGAACATTTACTCTGGTGTGCTGTATTTAATTTGATGTACCATGAGATGGAAATAATTAAATTTTAGGGAAAGACTGTGTGTAGGTGCATTATTTGTGGAGTATGAATGTCAATATTTTAACATCAACAAAACATATTCAGCAAAAGAATAAAATGGAAAATAGGCTTTGTGCAAAATAACTGGCCTGTTGACATGGTGATAATACAGCTGTTTTATGAATTGCTTATACATATAATGAAATGCAATTTTACACTTAAATGAAAATTCTACATTAATTCTGCATAATCCAACAAATATATAAATTTACTTAATAATAATGTGATTACTCTGGTAGGAGAGTTGTAAAGAGAAGTTATGTTTAGCACATATCAGCATTTTTTTACCATAATATAAACTTTCCTACATGGTAGAGTCAGGGCAAAGCTTAACGTGTATATTAAAATACATATTTATACAGTGTGTGAAATATCTTCAATCTCTAAACCATGATATAAATCAATAATTTCAACTCTGGAGGCTGTTTATGTCGATAACTTTTCAGGTGGATCTAACTTGGTGTATGAATATTTTACAGAAAGACAATCTTTTTCCAGAAAAAGCAAACTATTTTTGACGGATCTTTTTCCATGTGAAATGATTTCACATTGTTTGTCACACTGGAATGACAGCATGCTATTAAAAATGTTAATGCAAGCAGCAACAACTCATTTTTACGTATAGGATGTAAAAAAAAGTAAAACATCCCAAGGTGCTTCATGGAGCGTTATCAAACAAAATTTCTCATGTGCTACATAAAGGAATTTGAGAACAGATGGTCTGAAGCCTGGTCAAATAGAAAACTTTAAATCAATGTCTTAAAGGAGGAGAATGTTAAAGAGATGAAGAGGCTTAGTTTTTTTTTTACTTATTAGTGTCACAAGTAGGCTTACATTAACACTGCAATGTAATTACTGTGAAAAGCTCCTAGTCTCCTAATTCTGGTGCCTGTTTGGGGTATTCTGAGGGAGAATTTAGCATGTCCAATGCACCTAACCAGCTCATCCTTTAGACTGTGGGAGGAAACTGGAACACCTGGAAGAAAACCTTGAGCGCACAGGAAAAACATGCAGACTCTGCACAGACAGGTACCCAAGCCAGGAATTGAATCTAGATTCCTGGCACTGTGAGGCAGCAGTGCGAACCACTCTGACACCATGCCACCCTATGGAAGGGACAGCCAAAGCTTCAGGTCTCGGTCACTGAAGCCATCTGTGGTGATAAAGAAAATTGAGGATGCTCAGAAGGCCAGAATTGGAGGAGCGCAGAGAGCTTAAAGAGATCACAGAGATAAGGAAGACAAGACTGGAGGAACTTGAAAACAAGGATGGAAATTCTAAAATCAAGATGTTGCTAGACTGGCGATCATTGTTAGCTCATCAAATGTGACAGCTATTATTGTTTAAAAGGAGCTTGTGGAGCAAGTTGATTTAATTTGATTTATTATTGTCAAATGTATTAGTATATAATGATAAGTATGTTCCTTGCACACCATTAGGGCAGAACATTCTGTATATAGAGGAGGAAAGGAAGGTGTGCAGAATGTAGTGTTACAATGTTAGTGAGGGTATAGAGAAAGATCAATTTAGTGTGAAGTATGTCCATTCAAAAAAAGTC
This sequence comes from Sphyrna mokarran, assembly GCA_024679065.1. Lineage (NCBI taxonomy): Eukaryota > Metazoa > Chordata > Chondrichthyes > Carcharhiniformes > Carcharhinidae > Sphyrna > Sphyrna mokarran. The sequence continues at coordinate 43,382,522 of JAGIQG010000003.1, read as the reverse complement.
TAATGGCAGCAGAGAAGAAGCTGTTCTTGAATCAATTGATACATATCCACAGACTTATGTTTCTTTTTCCCAATGAAAGAAGGTGGAAGAGAGTATGTCCGTGGTGCATGGGGTTCTTGATTATGCTGGCTGTTTTTCCAAGGTAACAGAAAATGTAGACAAAGTTAATGGATGAGAAACTGGTTTTTGTGATGGACTCAGCTTCGTTTATGACCTTTTGTCGTCTTTTTGCAGTCTTGGACAGAGCAGGAGCCAAACCAAAGCTTTCTATGGTCCATCTATAAAAGTTGATGAGAGTTATATCAGACACACTAAATTTCCTTAGTTTCCAGTGAAATTAAAAGCATTGGTGGGCTTTCTTAACTATAGCATGGCATGAAGGGAGCAGGACAGGTTGTTAGTGTCTGCACACCTCGAAACTTGAAGCTCTCTACCACTTGCATTCCATCCCCATCGATGTGGACTAGGGCACGTCCTCCACTATGCTTCCTGAAATTGATAACTATCTCCTTCGTTTTGTTGACATTGAGGGAGACATTTTTGTTATCACTCTAGCTCACCAGATTCTCCATCTCTTTACTGTACTCCATCTTATCATTGTTTGAGATCAGACCCACTACAATGGTGTCATCAGCAAACCTGAAAATTGAGTTGGAGGGCAATTTGACCACAGAGCCATAGCTGTATAGGGAGTGTAGTAAAGGGCTGAGGACGGAGCCTTGTGGAGCACTGGTGTTAAGGTTAATTGTGGGGATGTTATCGCCTATCATTACTGATTGTAGTCTATGGGTTAGGAAGTCTAGGATCCAGTCACAGATGGAGGAGCCTGAGCCCCACGCCACGGAGTTTGGTGATGAGTTTCATAAAAATAATATTGAAGTTAGGATAAGGCGGTAGACTTTTGGATGAACTCAATTTTATAAAAGGTGGAAGGCAACCAGGAGGTCATTGGAAGATTCTAGAGGGACATGAATGAGGATTTCAACATCAGATGAGCTGAAGCAGTGGCAGAGAAAAGGGCTATTACAGAGGTCTTGGTGATGGAATGGAAGTAGGATTGCGTGTTCAGCTCTGGGTCAAGGTTGGTTCAGCCTCAGACAGATTGAGAGTGCTAGAACATGGAATTAGTGATAGGGATTGAATATAACATCCTTGATCTTTCTAGCATTTAATTGGAAGAGAGCTCTACTTATCCAGTGCTAGATGCTGAACAAACAATGTGAAATCAGAGGCAGTACAGAGGTTGAGATCAATGATGGTGAGGTAAGATCAGGGTGTTGTGTCATTGTAGTTCTAATCCCTGGGTTAATAGGTTTCTTATTTCAGATGTGCCATATTTTAACAGAGTCATAGACATACTTATAAAAAGAGAGATTGGGTGTGAGCTGGGCAATGATTACAGAGGATACGTGCCTCTTGAAAAGAAAAGTAAAAGTAAAATTTTAAAGCTTATTTATTAGCCCCAAGTAAGGCTTGCATTAATACTGCAATAAAGTTATTGTGAAATTCCCCTAGTTGCCACACTCTGGCGCCTGTTCAGGTCAATGCATCTAACCACGTCTTTCAAGCTGTGGAGGAAACTGAAGCACCTGGAGGAAACCCACGCGGACATGGGGACAAATTGCAAACTCCACATAGACAGATCCCAAGGAGGGAATTGAACCTGGGTCCCTGGCACTGTGAGGTAGCATGCTAATCACTGTGCCAGCATGTTGCACAATATTGCAAAAACTAAGAGGTTGAGCTGAAGGTTATAGAAAAAAAGTGAGGAAAGGAGCGAGAAATACAGTTTTCATTATTTAAGTCATTATTTTCATTATTTAACAAATTAATACAAGCAAACCTGATCTATAACATGACAAATGAACACCAATTGACCACCTAGCTTAGTGTACAAATACAATGAATGGTTTTTACTGTGGAATAGTTGCTGTTTAATAAATACAAAATGTGTTATGTTATAGTTTTATGCAATGAATATAGTATTTGCAGTGGAGCTAATTAAATCAGTTAAGTTGGTATACAGTGTGTGTTTCAGAATATTGTTGACAATGAGGGTTCAATTCTCATTATGGCTGAAGTGGCTTGGAATCTGTTTCCTCGTCTGCCCTATGTTTGATGTGGTGAGGGTACCCCTCAAAATGTACAATCAATTATCTCTCTAATAGGCAGAAATGCCTCCAGTCCCTCATGGACTATGGCTAATTACCTATCTAGCTATATTTCTTTGGCAGGCTATCAGTCTGATATTGCTTGTAAGTAATGCACTGATGGATAGGGGCCAAAACAATATCCTAATGTGATAAGAAACTTATTGGTAACTTTGCCCATTAACTTGGTGTAAACACATCAGCCAATGTAAAACTGCGTTATGAGGGTTCAGCTTAAATCTCAGTACTCATTTTATTAATTCATGGGACAAAAGTGTCACTGACAAGGTAGAATTGTTTGCCCATCCCTAACTGAATTAGCTGAACTTAATTGGGGCAGCAATAGAGAAGTTACAACAGGCATCACCATCCAACCCCTAGAAAAGGGAAAAAATAGTTAAGGAATTCTCACATCTGATTGCTATTCAATTACAGTCTGTCATGCATCTCTGGTTAACTTTCTGGATGCCTACAGTGGCATATTCTGCACTCAATGGTTACCCGATTAAGATTCCAGAAAGATGCTAGAATCTACATAATGGAACCATCATATTTCAGAAAACTTGTTTTGAAAAAAAAAACCCGTCTCTTTGTTCTTTATGATGTAGAGATGCCGGCGTTGGACTGGGGTAAACTCAGTAAGAGGTCTGGTAACACCAATTTTAAATCCAACCGATTTATTTGATAGCAAACTTGCAAGCTTTCGGCCTTTGTAACCTTCGTCAGGTTTTGCCTGACAAGTTTTGCCTATGAAGGCTACAAAGGCCGAAAGCTTGCAAGTTTACCATCAAATAAATTGGTTGGATTTAAAATTGGTACTGTCAGACTTCTTTTTTCTTTGTCAAATAATAAGTTTACGTGCAACCTTTCAAGTGTCCATTTTCTAAACGTTTTGAACATTCTCCAAATTTTGAAGTACGGGATTAATATTACATTGAACTGCTTATCATAAAACATAGGAGCAGAGGTAGGCCATTTGGTCCATTGACTCTGCTCCACCATTCAATGAGATCATGATTGATCTGTTATGATAAACTCAATTTCACTCTCGTATCTTATTCCCATAACCCTTGATTCCCCTACTGATTAAAAAATCTATCTCAGTCTTGAACATGTTTAATTCCCTAGCCTCCACAGCTTTTTGTGGTAAAGAATTCCGCATATTCACTCTGAAAGAAGAAATTCCTCCCCATCTAATCTTAAATGGGCAACCCCTTACTATGAGATGATGTCCTCTGGTCTTTGACTGTCGCACAAGGGTAAACAGCCCCTCAGCATCTATTCTGTTAAGTCCCCTAAGAATGTGTTTCAATGATATCGGAAATGACTGAGGGCCTTAATTAGTGGCGCGAACATCCCAAAGAATTAACTGCTACATTGAACGCTGTGTTACTGATGGTTAAACATGTGATTACATATTAACGTACACTAATACTCTTTTTGAGAGCAATAGAAATTGTAGATACTCTTTCAATTAGTTATGTCGGAAGTAGAGCTGCTTAAATGTTATTAAGCACAGGAGCTCTATAAATGTACATTTATCATTAAATGAGAAAGAAAGCCTAGAGGATGTGTTTTCCCATGCAAAGAAAAAGTATTAGCTTTGACTTGATTGGTCACTTTTTTCTTATGCAATTCTGCCGTTCAAGTCTGTCCTTGCACCTGGAACCCTGCTGATAACAAGGATTCCTGGGGAAGTGTTTATTCATCCCAGAGTGATTCTATTTACATAATGGGAAATTGGTGATGTGCTTATTTCTCGATGCTGATCTGGAAGCATCTGAGCTTGCGCAGGTTATTACTGGCTAGAGAGCTGCCTTTTTTTTTGTGTGGCATTTCCTAACAGGATTTGCTGATAGTATATTTAAACATGGTGTATTTAAATGTTGCTTGTACTCTGTGGTTAGGAAGGGAAGAAGTGTTGATGAATCACAACACTGTACAGGAGACTGATTTTGGATATATTTTTTATCTTGTTACAGTGGAACAAATTTATTTACTATCAAAGTGATAGCTTTGATAGTAAAGGTGAGTTCACTATCAAATGAATTGGTTGGACTTAAACCTGGTATTGTCAGACTTCTTACTGTGTTTACCCCAGTCCAACGCCAGCATCTCCACATCAGGACAAATTTATTGCCATGTTAAGTAGGCCACTTGTGTTTTATAGTCATCTTATGCGGGAACCATAATTGATTGATTGAACATCTGTGAGGCAAACCTATTTACAGGACCATTTTGAGAACATATCTTTTGAGAACAATAATTGGAGAACAATATATCAAAGAGTTGGAATATATGAAAGTCATAGCACATATTTAGGAAGATTAGCAACATCAATGGATTCCACGGCCACTTGCCTGCAAACTCTTCAATTCACATTACTCCCATTGGGGGTTAGGGCAGGGTTTGTTTCCATTAAGACAAATTCAGGACCAACACACTTTATTTCATAGAGACCTATTATTTACTCACTAATTTGATGAATAAGAACCTCCCAGGAGTCTTCAAGTGTCAGCAGTAAGATTTTCCTGACCATGGGTGACAGGAAGTGGGAGGAGAGGAGGGGTTGGCAGTAAATAATGGGGAAATGAGTCTGGATCGCTCCCTAACACAGTTCCACCACTGGGGAATTTTGCTGATGATGGGAGCAGATGCAGATTGGTTGCCAGCCAGTCAGAGGTAGGCAGCCAGTTCACATAACTGTGGGCCTTATTGAAAGTAATTTTCCCAAACCACCAGCTTCATGAAGGCAGCCTCCAGTTGAGGAGGTGGTGGCGTAGTGATATTGTCACTGCAGTCTCAATCCAGAGATGCGATGTAATGTTCTGGGATCCAGGTTTGAATCCCACCATGATAAATTGATTGAATTTAAAGCCCAACGATGACCATGAAATCATCGTTGGACAAACTTATTTGATTCACTAACATCTTTTTTGGGAAGAAAATTTGCCATACTTCCCTGGAACATATGTGACTCCAGATTCACAGCAAGTCATGTAATGTTGGTCTGAAGAATTAAATAATCTCCTACTGGACTACTTGTCAGTGACTCGTCAGTATTTAAAAACTCTGTGACCAGCGTGAACAAGTATGCCACTGCAATAACTGACTTCATTAGGAAGTGGATAGAAAACTAAAACTATAGAACTAAAACTATAGAAAACGATCTAAGGAGATCCATCAAAGATGCCAAAAGACAATACCGGACCAAGCATGAGTCCCAGGTTAGCCACACTGACCCCCTCTAACTCTGGGAAGGTTTGCAAGACATAACAAGCTACAAGATGAAGGCATGTAAAATCACTGGCTCCAACGCACCCCTCCCTAATGAGCTCAATGTATTCTACACCCGTTTTGAGGAAAAGGTCAGCGAGAGCATGTCCTCTGCTTTGAAAGTCCCAGATGAACCTGTATTTGAGGTCAACATTGCAGATTCAGAGCAGCTTTCTTGAAGGTCAACCCATGGAAAGCAACTGTCTGGGATATGGGATCTAAACGAGCACTCAGATCCTGCGTGGGTCATTTGCAGACATCTTCAACCTCTTTTTACAAAAGTCTGACAGCCCTATCTGCTTCAAGAAGATGACTATCATCCCACTAACAAAGAACAGCATGCCTTAATGATTATATCTGGTGGCTCTGACATCCATTATTATGAAGTGCTTTGAAAGGCTAGTCATGGCACAAATCAGTTCTAGCCTCCCGGACTACCTGGAGCCACTACAGTTTGTCTACCACAGCAACAGATTCACAGCAGACGCCATCTCCCTGGCCCTGCACTCAACCCTGGAACAGTTAGATAACAAAGACACCTATTCAGACTCCTATTTATTGACTACAGCTCAGCCTTCAACACCACTATTCCTATGAAACTCATCTCCAACTCCATGGTCTGGTCCTTGGCTCCTTCCTCTGTGACTGGATCCTGAACTTCCTAACCCATAGACTAAAGCCAGTAAGGATAAGGAACAACACCTCCTCCACAATCATCCTCAGCACCGGTGCCCCACAAGGCTGTGCTCTCAGCCCCTATTATACTCCTTATATATCTACGACTGTGTGGCCAAATTCCCCTCCAATTCGATTTTCAAGTTGGCTGATAACACCACCATAGTGGGATAGATCTCAAAAATGATAAGACAGAGTACAGGAATGAGATAGTGAATCTGCTGAACTGGTGTGGCAATAATAATCATTCCCTGAATGCCAACAAAATGGAGGAGATTGTCATCGACTTCAGGAAGCGTAGAGGAGAACGTCCCCCTGTCTATATCAATGGGGACAAAATAGAAAGGGTCAGGAGCGTCAAGTTTTTAGGTATCCAGATCAGCAACAACCTGACCTCGTTCTCCCCATGCTGACAGTATAGTTAAGGAAGCCCACCAATGCCTCTACTTTCTCAGAAGACTAAGGAAATTTAGCATGTCAGCTACAACACTCACCAACTTTTACAGATGCACCATAGAAAGCATTCTTTCTGATTGGAGACATTCTCTTTCACTTTCTTCCATCGAGGAAAAAGTATACAAAAGTCTGAGGTCACGAACCAACTGACTCAAGAACAGCTTCTTCCCTGTTGCCATCAGACTTTTGAATGGACCTACCTTTCATTAAGCTGACCTTTCTCGGCACCCTAGTTATGACTGCAACTCTATATTCTGCATTCTCTCGTTTCCTTCTGTATGAATGGTATGCTTTGTCTATACAGCTTGCAAGAAATAATAATCTTCACTGTATTCTAATACATGTGATAATAAATCAAATCAAATCAAGCGATTGCCTCTTAAAATGCCTTTTGAAATGGGCGTAGCAAGTCACTCAGTTCAAGAGCAGTTAGAGATGGGCAAGAAATGCTGGCTCAGCCAGAGACACCCATGTCCATGGACAAATTTTTAAAAAGCTGTCCAGGTTTCACTGGAGCTAGAGATTCCATGCCCTAAAGAAGGCAAGGCTGCTCCTCCAGAAGGACCTGCCAGAAAGGCTCCTTTGATTTTAACGTCACCGAGGTCTCCTCCACATAGCCCAATCAAATCCTGACATGCCCCAGTACCCCCCACCTTACCTGGTGGGATTCACGAGCTGCTGGCTCTTGAATTGGACAGCAGTGTATACATCCCGCTCATCATCCTTAGTCGTGTGACGAACCTGAAAACAGCTAACTAGGCTGGATGAATCTCTAGTTGGAATGCTGAGCCAGTCCTGCTGCAGAAAAGATCAGCTCAGGATCCCTATTTTGTCATGGGGTCGTGGTCTCGAGACACACGGTGTTGTAGAGTGTTGATATAGTTGGTTTGAAGAGGTCTTAATAGTCATATATAGTTTAGCTGCAAGTCTCTTGACTGTTAGAATAATTTAAAAATGCAGCCAAGAATAGAAGGTAGGACCTATGCCCACACTTCTGGTACACACTGCTCTTTCATGCCTCTTACATCACTGAGTACTGTACCTAATCCCACATTAATGCTATGTGTGCCAGACCCTTATACCACAATGGTAAAATCTTATCTCTTTTTATTAGACTGTATGAAAGGCACTAGGCATTGTTGATTTTGTAGATTTTTTACGTTCATGCTTAATTTGTGATTTTCACGTGCATGTCTTAATGCTTGGTTTCTCCAGGTCTGCCTGTTCATTTGTTGCTTGTGTTGGTTTAAAGTTTAGTGAGATTCATGTTGCATGTCACCTGTGGTTTAAAAGGGCCTTATCTTTAGACAGTGCCATTTGGTTCCGCTGATTCGATAGCAACCCGAAGGTTGTTGTTAGTTACAATTTGCCTTTATTTGAGCAATGATCCTGTATGCTCTTCATCCTCAATTTGCAATTTAATGTGGTTTAGTCCTCATTAAAAATCTCTTTTGCATTGATACATTGTTGATTTGTTATTAGGGATATTTGAAACAGATTGTTCCTTTAAAAATACCCTCTGGAGTGCAGATTAATGTTAGATGCAGATGCCACATTTCACTTGTAAGCTGTCTTTCAGTTTGCACTTTGCAAGTGACAGTGAGGGAGACGCATATCTTGCATAATCACATGATGATTATGATACAGGAACTATTCATGAACTGCAATATCTTTCATGTCCCTTGGTCTCCTTAGTCAGGTTGATGGTTTGCAGGTTCTTTTAGTTGTGAAATGAAACATTACACCCTGATTAAATTTGATACGAGAGATTTTGTATCATCCAGTGAGGATCTGAATGCCTGACCAAACATTATTGATCCTTCCTTTCCCAAGAATGTCAAGCCAAACAATTAACGGTGTGATTACATTCAGGTCAGCAATTTTATGTTGCCATTTCTCTAAAGGATTCCTTTCCCGTAATAGCTCACTAGCACAAGATGGTTAAATATTTTGAAATTAATATGAATGCCACAAAAGCTTAACTCACAAAAACGGCTCATTAATTCCACACCTAGTTTGTTCTATGGATTTACCAAATAAATAATAAGTACTTTAACTGGTGCGATACTAATATCTTTTTTTTTTGCAATGTAGATGAAAGTGAATTATTCCAAAACAGATCTGTATGACAAATTTTAGGTCTGCTTTTAGTATTCTCTCGGTACAGGAATGCTGATCAAACGTGCAAGTGCTTTGAGTGGTTTGTGTTCAACAAGGTTCCCATGTTGTCTAATGTTGAATTTAACAACAGCATAATCTAAATGTATAAATATAGACCCTCTTGTATCACTCTGTGTAGTGGAGGAAAAGTTCAATTAGACCTGTCATTGGGCATGAAGATGGCAATGCGCAATTATCCTCCTCCGGATGGAAGAAGTGATGCAGTCAGCATGCAAACTTTATGCTGCCTGCTCATTTCCATAAAGCGACATGTGGTGCAGTACTCAAAGTACTGCAGAGTGGCTGCATGCTCAGCACAGGTGGAGGTTCACAAAAGGCTAGCACCAAACTAAGATTCTTAAAGCCAGCCTGGCTGCAGGAGGTAGTGGAAGTAGCTGCAGCAAGGTTCCTGTGTTAGACAAAACTAGAGCCCTGGAGCAGCAGGTTAGTGAATGTTCCTAATGTTTTCAGTTGCAGCACTTGAGGCCTTAGTGCAGGAGGTAGAAAGCAGCAGAGGTTGTATATTTATTTGCAGAAGGTCAGAAGCCCTGAAAGTGCACACTGTGAAGGGAATGGGAACAAAGAGCCACAGAATACTTCGCAACTCAACCACCACACCCCCACCATGCATCCATCACCAATCTCGGAAATCAGAACTCACATATAACATTCAGATATCCTCGCTCATCCTCACATACTCTCTTTATTGTTTTGGCTCAAAGATAGCTGGAATGGTGTCTGTTACAGGATAAAATCATTGTAATTTTGCTGAGATGGCAATCGTTCATCAACCTAATGGGGTAGGTCAGTTGCATATTATTACATCCTGGGAAAGGAATCTTTGACAATTTTAGTACTATTACCCGTTGAGGTGTGACAGTTGCTGAGGCATATGTGTAGAGCCAGTGGCTTCCTACACTATTAGGAAAGACTTTATCCTGGCAAAGTCAGGAGCTTGCTCCACTTGCTTCAGTCTACGAAGAGGAAGACAATAATGACCTTCTCCTAGTCTACAGGTCCTTGGAGACCTTCCCAGTTCAGTGATCTAGAGCAAGCTGAGATGTGTTGGGAATGATGTCTATTTCACTCTGACAAATCTGCCAGCATAGAAACTGAGGCCAGATCACCTTGGCAACCACTGACTGTGCCATCCATAATTCTCTGACCATCTTTTTGATGTGCAGCTTTGCTTCAAGTTCTGCTCCATGGCAACCACAGATAGGTAAGACCACCTTCAGAGAATTTTCCTCTTCTTCCCGCTATGAAGAACTTCTCCCAGATGCTGCCTTTGTTCCCTGTGCTGTTGTAGAACTGCAGCTACAACCCAGTTGACTGGGAACAAAGTAGGGCAATCAGACAAACTCCAATACTCCTGAGGTCAGAATTTTCTGACCATTCACAGAAGTGGGATTGTCCCATCTCTGGCATCACTACAGCGGAAGCATAGTATGAACAAGCGGTAATATCACCCTTTTGTCAACTCATCTAACACTGCAGTATTTTCACTCATTCTGCAACAATTAAATGTTTGCCAATAGCATCCCCCTTGAAAATTAAATATGTTGCTTTTAAGTCGGGCTTGTGCAGACTTCCTTGTTCATCTGTGTGTTTAAGACCGGGCATTAGCAGCACTGGCAACTTAGGCACCAAATTAGCATTTATTGCTGAATGATATCTCAATCTGCCTGCTCTGCACATTTCTGATGTGTGCACAGAATACTTGTACAATTACCTTTCAAAACATGGCGATGGGCTTTGGAAGTGGAGTCCCAGCTGTCTTTTTTTTCCACATTCTGGTCCCATAGTCCAGGAAACAAGGAGCAGCATGATTCTTTCAGGCATGTCCTCATGGGCACCTATCCATTCACTTACAATTTGCCCGTCCTTCCAATGTAGAATGATTGGCTGCATTTATTGACAGTGCCCCATAGGGGGAGCACTTCTTGTACCTGTGCAGTCATCCGGTCAGCAACGTCTTGCCAGGCTGCATCAGGGAGTTGGCTCCTTAATTCTATAAAAGGTGAAACAAAAGGTAAAATGGCACTGTTGGCGCAATTAAGAGAGCAGAGTGAAATCATGCGTTAAAAATAAATAATGAACCAAGAAAGCCATTTAAAAATCAATAATAAATGAATCTCGGAATTAATCCAGATCGATCATGGAGCTGGTACTTATCAGCTCCACCTCTGACTATCAATTTATAATCTCTTGATGAGTTAGTAAAAATCAATAAAAGCACATTTTGAATAAAATATTTTTTAAAAAAGAAAAAATCTATCTCTCCCACAGGGAGCTCAAACCCTTGACCTTGGGATTAAGAGTTATCTTATCTATTACCTAAGCCAGCTAGGCTGTTTGTAGCAACTCCCTGTATCGTGGTAGACTTGGGCTCTGGCATCAAAACAAGGTTCTTACACTGTTTGATGGTATCACTGCCTTTCTGGCACATGGGCACAGTGTGCAGCTACACAAAGACTTTCAAACACTGTCAGGAATTACAGTAACATGACACTTTTTTTGTTGGTAAGCTTAAAGTATTGTGTATTCATGCATTAATGATGTAATAACATGGGCCAAGTGACACCCAAGTTGGAGTTGCACTCAGTGAGCATAACATAGGCCATGGGTCGCCCCCATAACAAGTTGTAAAATTTAATTTATCTTATCTGGTAATTTGACAATAAAAGATCAACTGGCTCACGAATATCCTTGAAGGAAGATGTGCCACCCATATGTGGTCGAGTTTAGACATGGCTTTAGTCCATTACTCTGAACTTGACTTTGAATGCCTTCTACATTGTAAACAACATCTACTGTTTCTTCAAGACATCCCAGAATTAATGACCAAAAGCAAAATACCTCAAAGACTACAAATCGGAACTGAAAGCAGAGTGCTGGAAGTCTTCAGTCGACCTGGCGGCACCAGTGACAAGAGGTCAGCTCTGTGGCCTTTCATTAGAACCACACCCTAAGCACAAATTTGAAAACAAATGCCACAGTAATACAAATCTCAGGATCCAAAGTGAACTTGATTACCATTCTCTCTCAGTTCACTTGTTCAGCTTGAAATGCGTCCTCCATGATTTGTTGCTATTTTTAGATTGGTGCTAACTTTGTGCTGTGCTGTTAGTGATATGTTCAATGATGCAACAAATGTTTGTCAGAGTCACCTGTTGGCATCAAGAGTGATCAGTAGTCAGTCTAACCTTTTGATGTGGATTGGAGGCTGAGTTAGATGTGGACAATCTCAAAATGGCAGCCCTTTTCCTTATTGCATAATTCGTTACAGTGTATTGTTAAAATAATGGAATGATACAAAACCTGCCCATGAGGCAAGTGTTTAAATGGTGACAAGATTTGAGACTGATTTGTTGAAAGATTGAGAGTAAAGTTTGGGCTAATCGTTTAGTTTTATTATTTTCACTATGAAACCAGTGCAAAGAGAGGTTTATTGAAGTTAACTAGATTTATTAAGATTAGTTCCAATGGTTTAGTTGGCAAGTTCTTCAGGGCATGGTACTGCAACATAGGATCCCAACTTGGATTCCTGTGCTGTTGGGCCAGCAGTCATTTTGTTACATTTGGCCTCAGTGCCACTTGGCTGGCAAGGAGGCAAGTACTAACTATAGTTCCAGGTCCTGCTCACTGTTGAGTGATCTCTGTTGAGAACTGTATGCTTGTACATTCAGTGATATAGGTTTGGCTCAGCTGCTCATACTCTTAAGCAGTATAGCCCACACCTAATTCACGGCCACTCACAAGCAGACAGTAAGTATTAGAGGGTATCAGCCAGTGAGAGTGAAATAACTTCAGTAGAGGAAGGAGGAAGCAAAACACGTAAAAGAAACCAGTGTTTTGATTTTTTTTACCCACATTCAAACCTGGAAACATTTTCCTAATAAATTCATTCCAAGTCAAAATGGAAACATTCTATTTTTAAGCAATGACGTCTGATTAAATTGCAACTCTAACTTGTAAAGCCCTATTTTGTCATTTTGATTCTAAGTGCTGGATGGACTTGAAACCGTGGATGTTTCAGATTCGAATTTTAGAGCCATTCTCAGGTGCCCCCATGTGCGCTCTGCCTGCAAAAATATCATGATGTAAAGATGCCAGCGTTGGATTGGGGTGGTAAGAACTCAGTAAGAATTTAGCAACACCAATTATTAATCCAACCGATTTATTTGATAGTAAAAAAGCGAGCTTTCAACACTCTTGTGTCTTCCTCAGGCAAGTGCAGTGTTTGCCTGAGGAAGACACAAGAGTGTTGAAAGCTCGCTTTTTTACTATCAAATAAATCGGTTGGATTAATAATTGGTGTTGCTAAATTCTTACTGAGTGCAAAAATATCAGCAATTCTAAGTTGTGCTGTACAAGCTTATGGCCAGGGCTTAACACATCCGAAATCCTGCAGCTTCGATTGACGCTTCCAACTGCACATGCGCAGGAGTAAAATGATAGAATGAGGCTCCTCTGCCTCATTGCTCCTCAGCTGGATAATGCCTCCGCCTGGACCCCACAGACATTGTACCAGCCCCACAGCATTACTGACTTCCTTATCTCCACCACCCAGACCGATCGTAAGACCCCTCTTCACCCCCTCACAGAGCTCAGTCAGAGTGGCGGTGGACTCCTCCCCCAACCAATCTCAAGCAGCAAGCCGTCAGACATTCAGCATTTACGTCTCCACTAACTGGAGCGCCCGAATCGGACCTTTGTGGTGTATGTCTGTTTCGCCCCAATTCTGGATGGGGCGAAACATTCATGCAGTTCTGGATGGGCAAATGCCATAGTAAAGGGGGAAGTGCCAATAAGGTTGGGCGTACAGGCCATTAAGTCAATTTAAATGCATGCATCCATTTTTGGGCCTTGGTGTGGGGGGGTGTGGAAAGGACCAGCGCAGAAGCAGGCACAGATCGTGCTGCTCACCTCACGGCCGACTTTACCAAGTTTTCACACCCGAAAACAGGTGCAATGCACTGGTAAAATCGGACCCGTAAAGTCCTTGATCCTTCCTCTAAATATCAAATGAAAAGAGTAAAGATGAAGGCAAAATACTGTGGATGCTGGAAATCAGAAATAAAAACAAAATGCTGGAAAAGCTCAACAGACCTGACAGCATCTGTGGGCGTTGATGTGGAGAGCAAAACAGATTTGATGTTTTGAGTTAAATGATTCTTCTTCAGAACCCAAAGTTCCGAAGAAGTAAAGACAAAGATTTTTCTTTGCTTCGAACACCCCTATTATAATATTCTGCAGCTGTGTGATCCTGTGAGCACAACAGTGTCAGGAATCTGATTTAAATATTAAACATTGTGGCAAATCTCACCAAGGCACCTTGTTTGAATCTCATTTCACTTTGACATTAAAGTGGCATTTTGAAAAGAAAATTGAATGTTGGATGATGGCAAATGGAAGGGTTTTGTTCCCTGAGGGGCAAACTAATGCAAGAAATAATCAGGGATCCTATCTTTCACTGCACAACTTTCTTTAGCAGTGACAACATTCTCTGAGAGGAGTGCACTGCTACTTTTATACAGAAGATTTATGTCCAGTAATATATAAACAATTAAACTATTTTTCAAATCGATCCAGCTTCTTGAGGAGCTGTAAAATGTGCATAACGCCTTCTGTAAGTATTCAGTTTGCAATCTGGGAAAGATTTTGGAATCCATTCTCTCCTATGACCTAATTTTCAAGAAGTTAATGGATAAGGATATGGCACATAAAAGCATTTCCCACTATAATGAGCTGTATTGAGTATCACCTCAGCAAGAGATAATCCTATGTGCACAATGCTCGATTCTATTATCGTTTCCCAGTGCGTTATTGGCCTCGGAGATGGAACAGCACAGATTCCCTCATGTATTAAATCATTAATGATGTAAACTTCAAAAGAAACAAAGCATGCAAAATGTATGCGTAAATATCAACTTGGTTCTGCTTGTTGCCTTTATTTTCCAAGTAAGATTTAAAATAGTCTCCCAACAGAAAAAAAATGCAATTCAAATCACCCCCCGAAGCAAATGTTTGCTTTTCCCTGTGTGTGCTTGTTAACAACCAAATTGGAAGAACCAGCTGGTCACCACCATTTCTGAACTAACTTACTGCCTGGAGTTGATCTGCTGGGCCAGTTTGCTCTGGGTCACTGATCCTGCTAGAGCACAGCGATTACCACTTAATCTCCAGGTTTTTCAGGCTCCTTTTACCTATCTCTTTCCAAGTTTGCACTCATCCTCATGCCCACCTGCTGCACAGTGTAATTACCAGAAGTGACTGCAAAAAGGAAGGATTTATTAACTAATGCATATACAAGTTAAGGCTCTGATCGAAAACTCTTGCACTACTCTACTCTCGCCTCCTCTTTGACTCCAACTGGACATGCGCCCTCGTCCCCAATTGATCCGGCTTCCTGTGCAGCTTCTCTGTTAGGGATCAAATCTCAAAGAGGTCACATTACCATACTTCTCCTTGCTCCCCCTCCCCCAACTCTTGAATTCACCAATGAGTAAAAACAAAACAGAAACATTATATGTAGGCACACAGACATTATATCACATTAGAGTCTGAAGGGTAAGTCCATTCGCAAAGTCAATCAGTCTAGAGGCTTCTGAATTCTTGTGCAAGCCTCAACTCAATGCAGGGTCATTCAGCTAGTAATAAATCCGGTCTGGCTAAAGAGAAGGCAAACTCATCAACTTAGTGCCGACAGCTTCCCCAGTGACTTCTTCCTGCTTGGTTACAGAAGTCGGGAACTGCCCAGGCTCAACACACCGTACCCTGATTCCAAAGCTGAGACTCTTGAATCTGCAGCAGGATGCACTTGATGGTCTCCTGATTCTGACCCAGCTCTCTTCCTCAAACAATCCACATTTTTTTTAACATGGTGATCTTGTACTTCCAACAAGTACCAAACTGGTCCCATTCACTCAGACAAATCCTGGACTGGGCCACCAGTATAATATCTTGCCAAGAGTAGGTCATTGATCTCAGATGGTCTGTTTCTTCTACTCATTGTGTTCTTTCTAGAAGGCTTGCATAACCTCCCTGACAAATCTGGAAATGTCAAATCCAAGCAGGTTCGCAGACGTTATCCCATTAATAATGCAGCTGGCATAACGCCAGTGGTAGCAATTGGAGTAGTGTTGTACAATAGCAAGTAACATACCATACATAAAGTTAATGACCTATAAACTTGATTTTTTATTGAAGCTTTAAACATTTGTAGAGCTTTCTCTTCCTAGCCATTCAAGGGTGGGTGATATGGGGCAGAATGAAAATGGCATACCCCATTAGACTTTACAAATTAGTGGAACTCTTTGGCCGTAGGGTTCAGCCCAATTACGTGACCTACAAAGTATCGTCCCTTAAAAAAGCCATGTTACCACACACTACTAATGTTGCTTCAAGAAGTTTTCCATTACCTGTTTGAAACCATTTTGGTTTCACCTTCGTGCCATTGAAGCTTTCTTGCTTAGGCCTTAATGTCATTGCTTTGTGTTTTATTTTCTGGCTTGTGGCTATTGAACAATTAGCAACAATTGTCACTCGCTTCAACTATAATGCAGAAGCAGAGGGGCTCCCTCTTCTGTTCACCCAGCCCTTGTGGAAATGAAACAAGTCAAACTTCATTTACATTCACAATACAATTTATTTTCAAAATGGTTTAATTAAGCTGATTTCCCCCACAGCTGGCGAATAAATTATTTGCTGTGGAAAGTGAATTCAAACAACAAATGATAGAAATCAAACTTCCTCTACATCTGTTTATCAAATAATTTGACATGACTTTTATCCTGTGCCATCTTGTCATTGGGGCAAACATTGCCAAGTTGCTTTCCATGTTCTGATTATCAGATTATTAAAAGTATTGCACTTTTACTTGGTTTTTACAAAAGGTGGACTTTTTCTTCAGCAGTGAGTGATATCTATGGAGGTGCAGGTTGTGCACGATCAGCTGAAGGGATACTATACATTTATACTATCTGACTGTATACCTGTGCTGCACAGAAATAATCTTTGCAGCTTACTGTTGATACATGGACATTGCTCAACTGGCTACTAAGTGCACTGCCTCATGTTCTGAAACACTTGGACTAGACGGTTTGAGATTTGATTGTGATTTGTAGGAAATTGACTGCAGCCAGGCTGGAAGCGTAGGTGTTAGAATTTGTCTTAATGCAACTGTGAGACTTCCGAATCACAAAAGCTACACAATGATTCTCAATGTGACATTCTTGTGTGAGGATATCGAATAAGGATTGTACTGCGAATCATCCTCCCCACCCAACCTCGCCGCTCCCCAACACATTGGATCAATAAGGAATGTTGGTGTGCAGTTATGATGATGTGTTTCACAACAGTATATAAATGACATGTACATGAGTATTTGAATCTGTTATGTTGGCCCCCTCCCCTATGATTAGTGCTATGAAGAACAAGCATATCGGGGAGTCATTGGAAGCCTGCTTTTTTTTTAAATAGGTAAATGAACTTGCTATCATATGAAGGACCATAAAACATTAGTAATGGTGATGATACTAAGTCCACAGTAAAACCTCAGAAGCTCACTAATGGAATAGTATTTGATACGTGCTGATGCAGCTGGTAACAGCTGTGTTCCTCTCATTTGTTCCATGTTTTGCTCTGTAAATTGTCCAGAGCCAAATCTTCCCCTCCTCACGTTTTTAAATGTGGAAGTTGTCTATCTGTCATCCTGCAGTATCTTTCTCCAGCTAATTCCATGACTGCCAGTTCTTGCAATCTTGGACTCGAGCTGTGGATCCTTCAAAATCATCCTGATCCACTTGTTCTCTAGCCAGACTCATTTGTGGAATGAAGCGTCAATACATTTAATGTTTAATTGTCTTGCTGGTTGCAAAACAAAGCAAAAACTGTTTAGTTTATCATCCAGTTTTGTCAATAAGGAGGAAGCTGCAGCCAATAAACACAATCATTAACAACTTAATCATGCTCCGTCTACACTGTAATTAAAATAGCTTTTGGAGGCGTTACAGCGCCATTTGTAAAATAGGATGAAGAAGTATATGAGAACTGTGATCTGCATATCAAAGGATGTAGTGTCTTGCAAAGACAATTATGCACAATGTTTTATTCTGCTGTTAAATTGCAGCTATGTGAACTTGAATCAAGGGGGAAAGTGCTGAAAGCACTCAGTCTGGCAAGTCTGCCAGCATCTGAAGAGAGAGCATGATAAAAGCCAGGATTTTCCATTCTTGTCTGCTGTAGGCATCATGGTGGGCTTGACCAGAAAAAATCGTGACAAGGCAAAGCTCAGCTTTATGCCGTTGTAGTGCCGTCAGGTCTCCAATGGCAGGGCACTTTTCCCACTGCGCAACATCCGGAACATACTTTATATGAATCTTAATGTCATGCTTGCTTATTAAATGGGCTGCTGGCTGGAATCATCCCCCCCCCCCACCCCCCATACTGGATCAATAGAGCATGTCAATATGCAATGATATCGGCTTATTTCACAACATCAGATAAATGACGTGTACCTAGTGACGTGTACTTCGTTTGGAACTTCGAGGCTCATTCACCACCTTGCATTGCCCAGTACCCTTGGCCTCTTCAGTTCAGCTTTAAGTTTAAAGTCCATTGCAAGATTTCGTTGCCAACACCACATTGTTTTCAGGGAGTTAACTGGTGAGGTTTTAACTCAGTAAGAAGTCTGACCACACCAGGTTTAAGTCCAACCGATTTATTTGATAATAAATTTACAAGCTTTCGCAGTTTCCCTCTTTGTCAGGTGAATGAAAAGTTCTGGCCTCAGACAGAGCATATAACAGCACAGACAGTTTACAGATTACTGATTAGAATGTGAATCTTTACATCTAAACTGCTATTCAAGCCTTAAAGTGGCTGACAATGTGAATGGAAGGAGCGTTGAGCACAGGTTAAAGAGATGTGTACTGTCTCCAGACAGTACAGTAAGTAAGGTTTTTTGCTAACCCAGACAAGTGAAGGGGGTTACAGATAGTGCAACATGAACCCACAATCCCTGTTGAGACCGTCCTCACGTGTGTGGAACTTGGCTATCAGTCTCTGCTCTGCGACTCTGTGCTGTTGTGTGTCGTGAAGGCCACCTTGGAGAGTGCTTACTGGAAGGTCAGAGGCCGAATGCCCGTGACCACTGAAATATTCGTCAACAGGAAGGGAACAGTCTTGCCTGGTGATTGTCGAGCGATGTTTATTCATCCGTTGTCGTAGCGTCTGCATGGTCTCCCCAGTGTACCATGCTTCGAGACATCCTTTCCTGCAGCGTATTAGTAGATGTTGAAGACTCAGGAGAAGATGTCACAGCTTCTTGATTGAGGACATTATTCATGCATCGGAACTGCCCACATAACAACAGGATATTGCACTTGACTCATCAACTGACAGTTCCGATGCGCCACAGCAAAAAAACCGTACCGACCTCCTCAGAAGACAAACATGGGACACGATGGACAGAGTACCCTTTGTCGTCCAGCATTTCCCCGGAGCAGAGAAGCTACGACATTTCTGGAATCTTCAACATATCATTGATGAAGATAAACGTAGTGTCTAGCAGGTGACCCACGGAGGCATCGTTACTGGCACCAAATTTGGCCACTCATGTCTTCTTCAGTTTTGGGGCCATACCTCACCTTAGGAGTCCTGTTTTATATATATAAAGGAGACTCTGCTTTAAATATGCCGCCCGAGCAAAAAGCAGTGAGGTAACATCGGAACAGGCGAATCCAGGCCTCTTTGCCAAAGATCCAGTGGTTTCATGTGGATGCATATTTAATTAGCTGGGAAGATACTATATGGCACGGAAATCCGCCATTGCAGCCATCAGGAAAAGTAATGTTTTCCACACCTTCCGTGCCACTTATTTCACAGAATGGAAAATTCCACTCAAAGATAACATTTTATAGTCTTTTTTGTCAGAACTAGGAAACGTTAGTGATGTAACATGCAGGTTTTAAGCAAATATAGAGGCAAGGCAGTGGGAAGAGAATGAGCAAGTTAGTGAGCCTGTGAAGCAGGAGAGATTAAGTGACATAAGAGATGGTGGTGCAAGGCAAAAGAAAGTGGCAGTGTTACAAGTGATGAATCAAAGGCCATTGGATTTAATTAGTGGAAAGATGAAGATCGATCCTTTTGAGCCCATTCAGAGCCCAGTGAGAGAATAGTTTGTTTTTGTGGAGATTGCCAGTAGCAATAAAAATTGCCTGACTTTCATTTTGTCAAATGGACATTTTTTGACTTGCACACTACATTTAACCAGCCTACGTGCACCCAGTTAACTTGCTCAACTGTTCACAAAAAAATAGCCAAAAGCTTCCTGATCCATAACTTTGTTTACTCACTTTTTGACCTTTTTCAGCCTGTTCAGCTAATCACCAAGTTCAGACACCAGACCACTTGGAATTTCCAGATACTTCTCAGATTTTTGAATTAATCCAACTCCTTAAGGGTAGCATTGTGGCATAGTGGTTAGCATTGCTGCCTCACCACTCCAGCGACCTGATTTTGATTCCCAGCTTGGATCATTACCTGTGTGGAGTTTGCACATTCTTCCTGTGTCTGCGTGGGTTTCCTCCAGATGCTCTGGTTTGCTCCCATAGTCTAAAAGACGTGTGGGTTAGGTGCATTGGTTGCGCTAAATTGTTCCTAGCATCCCAGGATGTGTAGGTTAGATGGATTAGCAGGGTAAATATGTTGGGCTATGGAGGTAGGGCCTGCGTGGTATTGTTGTCAGTGCAGACTTGGTGGGCTGAATAACCACCTCCTACACTGTATGAATCCTATGATTCCTGTTTATTGCTGACTATGAGGTGTCAGTTCCCTTCCCCCAGTGGGGCAAAATGTCTCTGCAGTTCCAGTTTATAAGAACTCATTCTTCAGGACACGCAGAAGCAGCATTCCCACAGAGAACATCAGTTGGCAGTTACTTACATTAATGAGCATTCTGAATTAAATATTCCATTCAAATGAGAAGGAAAGGGACTCAACATCTCTGGATTTTGTAGGGGTGTACTGATGTCACAAAACAATCAGTTTGAGTTTTCTTACGCAAGTCAGACCAATTAAAATTTGAATACTCTCTTGTGATGACTCAGAAATGATGTCCATGATCTGAAGCAAATGAAAACTGCAATATATTTTGTTTTAACACGATAACCATCTTTAATATTTATTCTGCCATGCAAATTAGCACTGCTGCTAATCATTAACAAGGCATTGAGTTTATTCATTGCACTGCATTCAACTGTAAGTTGACATTGTCATGAATCACACTGGGCACCTGCAGGTTCTGTACCATGAAAAAACTTGACTTCCTATCTGCAGGGGAAGCCCTGGATTGAGAAATGAAGTAATTAATCTTAAATTGTATTGAGAAATGAAGTAATTAATCTTAACTTATATTCTACCTGACAATAGCAAAGAACCACTTGCTTTGTTTTGAAATAAACTGGTGAGAAAGGTAATTTACGTATCTTCCACTGACAGAATGAATAAAAATGGATTTTCGGATTCTGTCCTGTTGAATAATGATAAAATTCTGCTGACTACATCCACTTTGAACAGACCCATTTGTTTTATTGTCTCATTTCTCACAAATATGAGTTCTAGATCAAAAACTAAATCTAAATATTGTGTGCATTCAAGCTATGTAGGAAGGCAAATGAATTTTCCTTTAAATAGAACTGGGAATTCTTTCAAATGTGATTAGGATTTAAACAGCAATTGTCTTATTGAACTTTTATCATGTTGATTAAATTGGGCATTTACCAAGAGCAGGAAAGAAGGTTCAAACTGTTTAATTATTCCAATTCTATGGTAGCAATAATGCACATTGCCTGTCATAATGTCTTAATGTAATTTATTTTTGCAAGACTGGCTGTTAAGCACTGGAAAGAAGGATAGTGTTGAATGAGCTGTAACATGCAAGCTAAGTAATAGGATGATTAAATTATTTGTTCCACGTGATGTTGTTAAAAAAAAATGTGGTCAAAGGTTTTTATTGTGCATTTGAAAATGAGTTATAGCTAGAGTCTTTCTCTGCTCCAGATCTGCGACAAAGAATGGCATTATTATGTTGTCAATGTTGAGTTTCCTGTGGTGACGTTGTACGTGGATGGAGTGACTTATGACCCATACCTAGTGACGGATGATTGGCCAATCCACCCATCACACATTGACATGCAACTAACAGTTGGAGCATGTTGGCAAGGTAAGATTTGAAGTGGGCAAGCTGGGTAAAGATTGGATTTACATCTTGATTTCAGTCCACATTAACAAAAACTGAATGTGGTCGTAGAGTTTTATTGAGTTAATTTATTTGTGTCACAAGTAGGCTTACATTAACATGGTAATGACGTTACTGTGAAAATCCCCCAGTTGCCACACTGCAGCACCTGTTCAGGTACACTGAGGGAGAATTTAGCATGGCCAACGTACCTGACCACCACATCTTTCAGACTGTAGAAGGGAACCAGAACACCGGAGAAAACCATCGTCACTAAAAAAAATTGTCAGCATTGGGTTTTTTTGAGATCTTTATAGGGAGCAGAAGTTCTTGGAAAATGCGTTGATGTTAGTCGCTCTTGGTATAATTGGCAACCAACACCTCATTGTTTGAATTCCAAGAATCATTCATTTTGCAGTAGAGTACTTGAATCTGGTTGTCATGTCGACAGTGAAGCTTAGCATTCAAAGGGAATGGGACTATAATGACTGAAAGATTGTTGATCAAGCTTTCATTCACAGTATTAAAATAATTTGTAGTTTAAGAAATTTGCATTTAGGACTATTACAAAAAAAGAGTTATTTTGATATTCAGGTGTGTGCCCCTGACAAATGTGTATTAAATTGGTTTCTTCTAATGCTTTTTGATTCTACCCTGGGATGGAAGTGTTGATCTCAAGGCCAGCATTTCTTGCCTGTATCTTGCTGTCCTTTATTAACCAATTTTATATAAATAGTTGCCATAATTATTAAAAGACCTTTAATCAGGATAGAATTATAGAGGTTTACAGCATGGAAACAGGCCTGTATACCCATCATACTCGTGTAACGGTCTAAATGCTTTTTAAAAGACAAAATTGCACCCGCCTCTGCTGCCAACTCTGACAACTTGTTCCAGACAGTCACCACCCTCTGTATGAAAAAATTGCCCCTCTGGGCACTTTTGTATCTTCCCCCTCTCATCTTAAACCAATGCCCTCTAGTTTTAGACTCCCCTACCTTTGGGAAAAGATATTGACTATCTAGCTGATCTTTGCACCTCATTATTTTATAGACCTCTATAAGATCACCTCTAAGCCTCCAATGCACCAGAGAAAAAAGTTCCAGTTTACCCAGCCTCTCCGTATAACTCAAAACATCAAGCCCCGTAGCATCCTAGTAAATCAGTTTTTGTACTCTTTCTAGTTTAATAATACCCTTTCTATAATAGGGTGACCAGAACTGTACACAGTATTCCAAGTGTGGTCTGACCAATGTCTTGTACAACTTCAACAAGATGTCCCAACTCCTGTATTTATTGTTCTGACCAATGAAACCAAGCATGCTGAATGCTTTCTTCACCACTCTGTCCACTTGTGACTCCACTTTCAAGGAGCTATGAACATCTACGCCTATATCCTTTTTTGTGTAACGGTCCCTAACACCCTACCATTAACTGAGTAAGTCCTACCCTGGTTCAATTTACCAAAATGTATAACCTCACATTTATCTAAATTAAACTCCATCTGCCATTCTTCAATCCACTAGCCCAATTGATCTAAATCCCGTTGCAATCCCCGAGATAACTTTCTTCACTGTCTTTCTTCATTAACTGGTGTTAGATTCTGGCTGTTGCATTTGATGACTGAGAAAACCTACCCATGTTTAATTTACGAGGGCCTTACCCATAATCAGATGTCTGTTTTGTCTTTGATGCATGTAAGAGCTTTGTCAATTGTTATTAGTCTGTCTTATTTATTGGGATGGTCAATTGGATGATTTGCCACATCAGCAGTACTCATTGTTAAAGAGGATGAACAGCAGATAAGACTTGGACCTGATAAGTGAAAGGAAGCAGTGCATATTACAACCGCGGTTAGAGTTTTGACATTCATTTGCTTATTAAAATTGGCATGTTAGTTTTCTTTCAAATTAGTCAGTCTTTTTTGGATGCATATTTATTGAACATTTGTTAACCTGCAAAAGCTTTATGTTTTCTTATTTAAACCTCAACTAATTGGTTGAATGAGAAGTGTAAATGAAAGAATGTATTGCCATAGTAACAGATAGTTAATTAGCATTAGTAATGATTTCTAATAGCTGTTCTGTTGTGAAAACACCAGTGTTAACAGAAGCATGTAGGATCTCTTGAACTTATAAGGAATGTTATGGCAATGTACAGCTCTAGCTCTGGAGACTGATATTACAGGATGACATATTTGCTCCATATTGTAAAAAGGAGATGATGAAAGGTGGTGTCAGAGTTTTGGGACCACAAGCTAATTGACACTTTTCTATTCAACCCTTGAGATTATTACAAAATTGCCCAAATGTTGGGCGGAAACACTCCGACTAACAACAAGCAACAGCTTGGCTTTTAGCCTAAAGCGCTGAATGTGAGAATAACATCTATAGCATAGAAAAACAAAAACATAACAATATGATAAAATAAAGAATATAACAAAATAGAATATTGCAGACCAACAAACCATTAAAACTTTTTAACATCAAAGCAAGTTGAACGGTAGCAATTTGAAATGTTTACAAAGGCTTAAAAATGTTGACAGAGAAGTGGATCCATCAAAGTCTAGTTCACTTGCTTTGGCACGTCTGCAGATGCCAAGAAAAAGCTACAATTGGTCTCTATGTTCTTGGATTAGGGAGGAATAAAAATGAAAAACCTGCAAGGGTTCTCGTTCAGATGGCTCCATGTGAGAGATTTCTATCTGTTTTTTTTTCTTTTGGATGAGGATAGAATTGGGCTTAGCTGTGATGAATCTTCTCCATTCCATCTATTTGACAATGATTGCTGAGAAGAGACATGTTGACATATCTGTTCAGTATGAATCCTGTACATTACATTTATGAATCCTGTACATTACATTACTATTTGATGATTGAGAAGCTAATTCTCATGCAGCCACATGCAAAAAGATCACCTTTGAAAGCACAGGAGCAATTGCATCCATTGTGGAACTGTAACCCAATAGAAGAATAAAAAAACAAAAGGTAGTGACGAAAATACTTCCACACAAAGGACAAAATAAACCTACGGACAATGGAAAAGCAATGACGGATTGAATATAATTTAGGAAAGGTATTAAGCTTTTCGTGTACAAAATGCAATTAATCTCTGAAGCTCAGTCTCAATGTCTCATTCACAACAGCATTTTGGTGCAACATCATTATGATTGAACAAGACAATTACAATATAATTAAAAATAACCGCAGTAAGTATCACAGCATGAATAATATAACTAAAAATAATTGAGCTAACCAAGAGTTAACTAATATATTTATGCAAGCCCATGTAAAATACATCTTACCAAAAATACAGAAGTGAATTTGTATTTAGCCTCTCTTACACACGCATGCACACACACATACACACATGCATGCACATGCGCACACACACACACACACACACACACACACACACATATATACATACACACACATGCACACACACAAGCACGCACACACACATGTTTGCTGCCTGTCTTTCTCAGACAGTTATTGATTGGTTGCTAATTTAAAAATATCACACACGTGCAAGAATATTGAGTTCACATTCACAGACAATACAATCAAGAGTCAATTACGATATGGAACTTTTTCAAGTTCTGCAATCTCTTCTGTTGCTGTATTATTTCACGAGTCACAAGTACTATTAAATGCTCTAAGTTGAGAATTTTTCTATTAGATATTAGCGTATTTATTTGAGGAAACAGGTCACCTGTGAGTCACGAATTCCATAGCTGCTTAATTCTCATCAGTTTGCTGTCTATGGACTTCTATTTGATGGCTATTCTCTGATCGTGACCAATCGATGCACAGCTAAAATTTCTTGCTCACAGGCATTTGTGAACTCTGGTGCTGAAAGCAGTTTTCTTTTAAGATTTGGAACTTTAATTACCAAGCCACATATCTGGTCAAAATAAATATGTACATTTTATTAATATTATTAAAGTGTGAGCTAATATTTTAATTTGTATAACATGACATCTAACAAGACATTGATTCTGATCAAGTCAAAATCTGTCTCAGTGAACAGTGGTGTTTGTTTGAATAAGGATTCTGCTGTTGCAAATATTTAGCAAAATCTTAGGACACAATATTTGAGTTCTCTAAATATAGAGAACTCAAATGGAGAGAGAGACACAGGGAAGCAAGAGAGAGAAACACATATTGATGTGATTCAGTGGATTCATACATTATGAACTGCCTGTGCCTTGGACTTAAAGTTTTATTTCTTATCGCAAAGACAATAGTTAGCAGGGCCTAGAAAGACCAGAGAGTCAGTTTCTAATGGTTCAGCCAAGGTATTCAGGAGATGAGCTTTAGACCTTAATCAAAAGAATGGAAGGGGCTGAACATTGATTCAAGGCTGAAAGAACTCACTTATGATGGGCTGTCTGTACAAGGACTTGCTTGGCTTCAGGATAATTGTATTGAACAAACTTAGTGGAATCCAGTGGAGCTTGATAGAGCATAAAAATGGGGATACAGAGCTTTGTGTGATAGAACCCCTCAATCACAGAATTCTAGATTAACTGGAGATTGCAGAGGATGAAACAGGGGACAGGGTTTTTGGAGCCATGAAACTGATGAAGATATGATCAATTTGGGGAGTTTATGTAGCTGAAGTCAGACATACTTAGGAATCAATGTAAATTTGAAATTGAATGGCATTGCTCATCATCATTGAAATCCTACAGTACATAAAAAGGCCATTTGGCCCATCCAGTCTGCACCGACCACAATCCCAACCAGATCCTGTCCCATATCCATACATATTTTACCCACTAATCCTCTAGCCTATGCATCTCAGGACACTAAGGGCAATTTTTAGTATTTGGCCAATAAACTTAACCGGCACATCTTTGGACTGTGGGAGGAAACCAGAGCACCCAGAGGAAACTTACACAGACATGAAGAGAATGTGCAAACTCCACATAGATAGTGATCCAAGCTAGGAATCAAACCCAGGTCCCTGGAGCTGTGAAGCAGCAGTGCTAACCAAGGTGCTACCATTGCCTCCGATAGTGAATGAAGAAAATGTGTTCCAAACTTCAGGAATAGCAGACAATTAGATTCTGTGGCAGTGATTTAGGAGTTTGTGATGGTGGACATATGATGATGACTACCCCCCCCCCCCACCACCACCACCACCACCTCCCCTCCAGTGAAGTTGAATCACAGACCGTGGTGGTGGGACTCACCAGCACTCCATCCTGCTAGTATAATTGCCCCTCCTGTGCACCAACATGGTTGTCAGCCTATACTTGGGGTTGGTGGTTATCCATGAAGGGATTACCCCTCCACAATACTGAGTTGTCAGCAATGACCTATTTAATGTGAGAAGTTTTTAACTCCTTGTCATAAGGTGCCTCAGTCGTGCTATTTCTCTCCCTCGCTACCCTGTGTCAGTGGGTCTCACCTTGGACAGTGGGGCTGTGAGCGTGTCAGTGCTGGAAAACCTCCCATAAACCTCCTGTCTTGGGTCCGTCCCCACTGTCCTTAATTGGACAGTGAGCATGTTTCCTGACCACTAAATTGTCTTCTGTACAAAGATCATGTCGGGCACGTGGCGTTGACACGACACAGTTGTGTTGTGAGCTCACAAGGGCTCAGGGTTGGAGCTCAGAAGTTCCAGAATTCAGAGAGTTGGCCTTCCAGCTTCCTATGTCCACAAGTGTGCCTTCTGGCTTCTAACTGGCCAATTCTGGGAAAATCACTGCTGAAGGACTATTTCCCACAAAATGCACAGTCAGGGTCCTGATTTAACCTTAGGCCCCAATCCAAAAACCAAATCCAGAATCCTGCCCACATTCTCCAGCCCATCTATTCCCCTACTCAAACTTGTCAAAGCAAATTACTGGAACAAAGGATATTTAAATATGACTCTCCTAAACTCAAGGAATATGCAAACAAAACCCATAAAATAGTTGTATTTTAATTGAACAACATATTTTTGTTTGATATTCAAGCAAGACGAAAGAAAATTTTTTGGTTAGAGGATGAAAACAGTCACCAAATGGGTGTAGTATGAATGAGAATAAATTCCAGTCCCTATTTGGCATGCTTGTAGCAGGGGAGGGCTTGTAAAATATGACAGGCATCTAAACTATTCCCTTCCCACCCAACCCTAAGCCGTTCCCCATTGAATTTTGTGTGGAAAGGCACTCACTAACCCAATTTCTCTTTGGTCTATTTAAAATTAGCTTCCCAACTGAAGGCCTAAGTTCTGACTCCATGGTTGGTAGTAGAAGATGGAAGAGAATGGGCAGTCTGGTTTTTAACTAACTCTGCTAAAAAAGTGGGAAACAAAGGAGAATAATTCTGGGGGTGCCCTGTGCACATTGAGGACCCTCCCACCCTCTAAGATTGCACTCCTCTCCAAAACCTATCCATTCCCATCCAACCCTAGGGTGCCCCAGTTATCCCTCCTCAAAAGGCCTGAACTTGCATGAGTCCAGAACCCATACTGTCTTCTTTGTGGACATGCCCGCAGTCCCAGCAGTGCCCACTACTGAGTTCTGGTTCTGTTGGGAATCATAGAATTATAAAACCTCTACAGTGCAAAAAGAGACCATTTGGCCCATCAAGAATGGAAGAACTGCCAACCAATCAGACTGTTGTGTTCTGCTTTCTGAATCATTAATTAAAATATCCAAACTATCCAGGCAATTAATACAGCAAAATTAATGATACCAGGTCAGTAATATTCAGTAAATAATTGAAGCAGGGAGCTGTCAAGTGCTCGGGTCCTGTTGGGACTTCATCTTTGGGTGTCAAGAGAAGTGTGAGTGTGATAGTCGGTGCAGTGATTTTAACTTTCCAACATTACCTACATTCGGAGAAGGTTCCATCAGATTGGAAAATTGCAAATGCAATTCCTTTGTTCAAAAAGAGAGGGAAACAGAAAGCAGGAAACTAAAGGTCAGTTAGCTTAACACAGGAAAATGTCAAAAGCTATTATTAAAGATTTTTCAGTAGGACACTTGAAAGAAATCAGGGTAATCAGACAGAGTCAGTATGGTTTTATCAAAAAGAAATCATGTTTAAGCAATATGTTGAAGCTCTTTAAAAAAGAAGCCTCACTCAACCCGAGACTGGAAAATACGACCCAAGGTTTATGAACTTTTCGATTATCTGCCCCTCATCAATTTCAATTCCCATGGCAGGCAGGACAATAGAATTCCAGTGATTATATGAATAAAAGAAGATATTTGATAAAAAAAATCAGAAGTTATCACAAAGAATAACAGCTCATAGTATGGGGGTAGCATATTCATATGGATAAGATTAGCTGGCTTAGAGAAAACAAAGAGTAAGTATAATTGGGTAATTTTCTAGTTGGCAAAATGTAATAAATGGTCTGCCACAGGGATCAGTGCTGGGGCCTCAACTTTTTAGAATTTGTATAAATAACTTGAATGAAGAGACTGAAGGTAGGATCATTAAATTTGCTGATGGTATAAAGACAATAAGAAATGAAGAGGATACAAGGAGACAACAAAAGGATATTGCTTGATTAAGTACATGGCCAAAGATCTAGTGAATTAAGTATGATGTAGGAGAGTGTAAAATCATCCATTTATAGAAAAAAAATAAAAAAATGTATTATCTAAAAGCTGAGAGATTGCAAAACTCTGAGGTGCAGAAAGATTTGGATGTCCAAATACATGAATCACAAAGAGCTAGTATGCAGGTGCAGCAAGTAATTGGGAAAGTTTGTAGAATGTTATCATTTATTGCAAGGGAATTGAATATAAAATAAGGGGGTTATTTATGCTGCAGTTCTACAGAGCACACTGGAGTGTAGGAAGCATAGGGGTGATGACCCTAGTGAAACTACAGCTAGAGCACTGTGTACGTCATTGGTCTCCATATTTAAGGAAGAATGTAGATGCATTGGAAGCAGAGCAGAGAAGATATATTAAACTAATACCTGGATTAGTCTTACAAGGAAATATTGGACAGACTAACCTTGTACCTGTTGGAGTTCAGAAGAGTAAGAGGTGACTTGATTGAAACTTGCAAGATCCTGAGGAGTCTCGACAGAATGAATGTGAAAAGGATATTTTTTCTTGTGGGAGAATCTGGCCCTATTCTAAAATAAAGGGGAGAAAGGGGTGCGTAGTCAAAATAGTGATTAGGAGTTCTTTTTTTCTCTCTGAGCCTTTGGAACTCTTCCTGAAAAAAACATTGGAAACAGAGCCTTTGAATGTTTTTAAATCAGGGATGATAAATCCTTGATAAGCAAGAGAATGAAAAGTTATTGGGAATAGACGGGGATGTAGAGTTGCACTTCCTATTAGATTAGCCATGATTTTATCGAATCATGGAATGCGATAGGATCCAGAGTAACGGAGGGAGGTTCAAAGGTAACGGAGGGGAGAGCAACGGTGATATTGGGTGGGAGTTTTGGTGGTGAAGTTGGTAGGTGAGAAGAAAGGAAGGGATACATGTAATAGATAATCCTTTATTCAAATTTATCTTAAAGTTTTCTACCTGAAAGGCAGAGAAGTGATTCCATTGATGGTAACTCCTTTATCATGACAATTAAGATCTCTTTTATTTTCACACATTTGACTTTAAAATACCCAAAGTCTAAAACCATCGGTCCCAATCCTGCTTGCAGATAATCCTTGCGATTTCCAAAGTCCTATAATGATATACAGTACTTTGCAATGAAATTCATGTTTCTTCTTTTCCTTTAAAATAAGCTTGTGAATTCCACAATCTATTCAAGCTCAGAATAGAGCATCAGCAATCACATTACCGGTTCCTGAAACATGTATAACTCTTAGAATAAATTGTTTTCACATTTAACATTAAAGTTTGCATGGCATTTAACTAAAGAGCTAATACAGGACTTAAAATTTCCTCCTTCATCATTAAGTACTTCTTTTGGTACTATTTTTTCTAAAGAAATCATTCTATCCCAGCATCATTACCTTGGAGCAGTATTGCTCCTGCCTTACATCACTGGCACCACCAGCCACTTTTGAGTGGCCTGTTAAAGATAGGGGCAACTAGAATGGCTAATTTACTAACATGGCCTTCAGCTTATCAAAGGCTGGCTGACAAGACTTTTTGCAATTGAATTCCACACTGGTTTTCAGAAGGAAGGTGGGTAGAACCCATCGATTCCAAAGATTTGTACCATTTCAATTTTAGTGTTTACTATTGTCTGGATTCAAGCTATGCTAGGTAACACTTGCTCCTACTCCAAGTAAGTAACTTTGGCCTCGGAAAACTCACTCTTTGCCAGGTTTATCACTTAGTCAGCCTTTTTCAGTATTGTAACCATTTAATGTAATCTTCACATGTTCACTGTACTTCAATAAATCATCGGTACACTACGTTCTTGCTCAATCCAGCAATCACTCAACTATTTAATCCCTTAATGTACTAGTGCATTCTTCACACAATCTTCACTACATTGGACCAGGCCACCTGGGATTACAAAAGAAGGAACAAAAGAGATTACAAAAGAGGAACTTGCCAATAATCTTTATATAAATCAATCTTATGGACAAAGTCTGAGTTTCCAACTCTATCAATACAATCCTTCTTGCATGGAATTGGCAGGAATCAGTCTAAGTTACTGCATTAACTTTTTACTAATCAATACAGAACCCCTTGTGACCTATCAGGCTTCCTTCCTTACCACTGAAAGTATACTTTCTGGTTGAGTAACCTTACAATCACACTCGATTTGTTTTTTCTCAAAAAATGACAAGGGAAATTCACCAATACATACAAAATGCATCCGTTATTTTGAATACCAGTTGTAAGGTTCTAAATCTACTTGTGTTCTCTTTCACTTTGCTATTTGTGGAATATAGGTTTCAATGCGAGGGTAGAGAGAAGTTGGAAGTTAGAGCTGAGAAACAAATAGAGTTGAAGATGCACCAGTTTCCTTTCTGTTTGTGGACTGATGACAGATTTGACCATTTATGCACTATTCTTTCTTTTGGAATCATAGAACCACAGTGTTGAATCAAAGGGTAGAATTTACAGCCCCATTGTGATAAATATGTTTACTCTTTGGATAATTATCTGATTTCCTTTTGTAAGCCACAGTTTAATCTTCCAGACTTTCGGCAATTTATTCCAGATCCTGAGCACTTGCCGTGTAAAACATTTCCTTATATCACCTGTGGCTCTTTTGTCAGTAACCTTAAATTGCTGGTGTTATAATCCCCCATGAAGTTCATGGGGAATCACTGATCTTCCTGACTTCCTCTGGTAACAGGCAGTGCCCTGCCCAGTTGGAACTCATTACCTGAGCCTTTTATAAGGCAGACCCAGGTTTGGGTCTGCTGAACTGAGCCCCATGCTGGGACTAGTGTGTGTCCACCGTGGTAATGGTTTTACTTTGCTTTCTGTAATAAACTATGTTCTTTTCCAGTCGGGCTTCCTGAGTTGTTACAAGTGTTCTCTGGTTTTCAAACCTTCTGCCAAGGGTGGGGAAGTTTCTCCAATCAAATTTCCTCTGACCTTCTTTCCTCTACAGCCCAAGCTTTCTATAAAACTGAAGGCTCTCATTCCCAGAACCATTCTTATGATGAATTTTTATGCATCTTCTCAAATGCCTTCACATCCTTTCCAAAACATGCTATTCAGTAATAGACACAATACTGCAGCTGAGACTTAATCGATATTTTATAAGGGTTCACCGTAACTTGCCTTTTGCAGTCTATGGATAGAATTTTTCAGCCTTGTGGCGGGAACGGGGAGTGGTCCACGCTGCAGAGGCCAACAGGAAACCATGCAATATCTTCTGTCCCTGGTGTAATTAATTATGCTTCGGGGTTTTTGCACCATTTTCCGTGGTGGAGAGGGCTTGATGGCATACATCCGATGATATTCTCAGGTACCATATTGAAAAGGCTTCCAATATCACTGACCTACCATTAAAGAAAGTAGATAGACCTCAGGGAACACTTTGATACTGGTAGATGGACTCCTTGAAGACACTAAGTTGGAAGATTCAGCTGATTGATGCCTCCCTCACTCTCTGCTGTGGTGTTCCCAGGTCCACGGGTGCCATGGCCTCCATCCTTAACTTCAAAGGCAGCCCAGGCCACCTTCAAGTAAGTGCTGACTTTTGCATGCCACGTTGATCCAGATATCTTTTCCTGCTGGCATAATAGAGAATCATAGAAGGTTCTGGTCCAGTCTTCATTTACTTTCCATTGGCATAATGCAAGTTGGTTTTGCCCGCCCATCCTGATCCGTCATGGTGGGCACCATCAGAAAGTCCTACTGAAAGTTCACATCAACATGAAACTGATTTTTGGGCTTCCTGCTGAATTCTTCCTGCTGGCAGGGATATGGGAGAATTCCTTCCTGTGTTTCAGTTGATGAAACGCAAGGTATTGTATGTCTTATCAACTTCTTGCTCAATGTGTCCTGCAATGACTTATGCACATATACTCCCAGGTTCCTCTCCTTCTGCACTCCCTTAAGAATTCTATCCTTTACTTTATCTTTCTTTTTTCATTCTTCCCACCAAAATATATCACTTCACAATTTTCTGCATTATATCTGCCATGTATCTATCCATTCCATCAACCTTGCTCATATCCTCTTGCAGTCTGTCACTATCCTGCTCACTGTTCCAAATACTTTGAAGTTTTGTGCCATCTGCAAATTTTGGAATTCTGCCACACACACCCTCAACACCCAATTCTACATCATAAATATCATGAAAAGGAGTGATCCTAATACCAGCCAGAGGGGAAACAACCCCACTAGATCCTCTGCTCCCAAAATCAAAAATGCCATTATTTTCTACCTGTCGGGCCCAATTTTACTATCACGTTTCACCCATTTTCGGGCGCGGAAATTTGGTGAAGTTGGGCGTGAAGCAAGTAGCATGATTCATACCCGCCTCTGTTCCTGTTCCTCCTTTACCAAGGTCTGAAAATGACTGTAATCAGGACCGCACCTGAAATGGGGGTGACAGCTATTTAAATGTATTTGCATGCATTTAAATTGACTTAATAAACTGCACGCCCAACTTTACAGGCACTTCCCCCTTTACCACCATGTTCGTCCATCCAGAATCACATGAAACATTCACGCTCCATATAAGTCCGATTCGTGCGCTCCAGTTATAATAAGGAGGTAAATGCTGATTGTCCATCGGCTCTCTGCTTGGTATTGCTGTGGGGAGGAGAAGGTGGGTCTTCTGCCACTCTGCCTGAGATCAGTGGGGGGTGAAAGGGGGTCTGCTGCTATTCTGAGGTCAATGAGGTGGAAGGGGAGGGATGGGCCTGTGATCGGTTTGGGTGGCGAAGAGGTGGGGGAAGGTCAGTAATGTTGAAGGGGTAGGGCTATACCTGTGGCGGTTAGGGACTGCATTATCCAGCCTGCGAGAGGTGGCAGGGTACCTTTTTTTCTGCGCAGTTGGAGGCACTGATCAGAGCTGCAGGGTTTCAGGTACGTTAAGCCCCGCACACAGGCTTGTGAAGTGCGATTCAGACTCACTGATATTCTTTAAGGCAGAGTGCGTCAGGGGGCGCCTGAGAACAGGTCCAAAAGTTCTCAGAACAAAAGAGTCAGAAACACTCCCAGTTTCAAGTCCACCCAGCACTTAGAATCAAAATGGTAAAATAGGGCTCCTTGTCTCAGGCAGCTTCATATCATCGTTACCTACCGTTCCATGTATTTCATGGGCTTTAACTTTGCTGAGAAATTTGTTGTGTGGAAATTTATCAAACATCTTCTGAAAGTTTATATATGCCACATCAAAAGTATTAGCCACATCTACCCACTTTGGTTCATGATCAAAAAACCATATCACATTGGTTCAACATGATTCGCTTTTAACGAATCCATCCTGATTTCTCTAAATCTCTATTTGTTCAAGTGACTTTAATTTTACCCTGTATTACCTTATCTAAAAGTGATCCACCATTACGGACTGGGCTGCAGTTTCTCGATTTATCTGTATACCTTTTATTGAACAAGTGTAAAACTGGCAGTCCTTTGGCATTGCCCTGGGCTACGATTTTACATTCCACACTTCCCCCCTACCTCCGCTCCATTCCCCAAACAGCAGACGTGACAAGCTATTGGCCATCACTGGGATCTTCTGATTCTGCTGAAGTTTAGCTACATTATACATGGCTTATCCAGCCTGCCGTGAAGAGTCAACTTTGGTAGGACCAGAAGATCCCCCCAGCAGAGAGGGCAGGAAAATTCTATCTCTTGCGTAAGGAGAATTGGAAGATTATGATCAGTATCTGTGTGGTTTTATTCCTTTATTTCCCTCAGTGTCCTCAAGTGCATCTATTCCAGTCCTGATGATTTATCAACTAAGTACAGCCAGCATTTCCAATATTTCTAATATTTTATCAATTTTTAGCCCATGCAGTATCTAAATCACCTTTTTAAATATGATTTTAGCAGTATCTTCTTTCTTGTTAAAGGCTGATGCAAAATATCCAGTTTATACATCCATACCTTTGCTTCCATATATAATTCCCTCTTTTGATCCCTAATCAGGTGTATCCTCTTCTTGCCATCTTTTCACTATTTTATGCTGATAGAAAGCTTGTAATTTCCCTTTTATACCGGCTGCCAGTCCTCTTCCCATACTCTCTTTTTGCTTCAATCTTCCCTTTAATCTTCATGGATTACTTGGAACAGGAATCATAGTAGTATGACATGTAATAATCTGTTGGAATAAATATTGCAGATAAAATTAAATGCTTCACAAGATGTACTTAAACATATTTGAAGAGAACCAGGCAAGCAACACACATGACACACTAAAAAGAAATAATTGTTCCAATAATTACGAATAAATATATTTAAAAATCTGAATTTATCTTTTATTTTACGCAAGATTATTCCACAGATCCTTCATAAACTTGAGTTGATAATGGACAGTGGAAAGCTTATGAGTTAATCAATTCTAAAGACTGGAAACTGGGCATTCTGCTCTTCCTAAGTTCTCATTAATGAACTGAATGTTATCCTGGCCAGTTTTTAAGGTTTGCCTTTGATATTCTTTTGGGTGCTGCTCATTCTATTCTAAATGCCTTACTACTTAGGGTGTGCCTGTGCTGTGAAAACCATGAATACAATAATGTAACTGACAGTCATAACAATAAGGCTTCTTTGTGAATTGGATTTTGTATGTGGCTGCCTTCATG
This sequence comes from Sphyrna mokarran, assembly GCA_024679065.1. Taxonomy (NCBI): domain Eukaryota; kingdom Metazoa; phylum Chordata; class Chondrichthyes; order Carcharhiniformes; family Carcharhinidae; genus Sphyrna; species Sphyrna mokarran. Next base: position 43,346,404 of record JAGIQG010000003.1, on the reverse strand, counting down.
TGAAATTTTTGAAGGATGAGTGAGAAACATTAATTAAAAAGTAAACTAAATATTACGCTGCTTAATTAAACAAACAACAAGTGAATATAAAGTAAATATCAAGCAAATTAAAATGAAGTCAATGTCACAACACTCTTCAGAAAGCTGGATGGAAAATACTAAAGCATTTTGCTTGTTTGTTTTTGGGTTAACTTGTTTGTCCTTGGCATGTTTGCGTTGCTATGACCTGCATAAACAGACTTGCGTTTTTAGTTTCTAGCTTTGGAATAAATGCTGTCACGCATACCTCAATCCCCTTTCATATCCTGCCTGCCCACGTATCTCTTTGTTTGTTTTGGTCCAAGGAAGCTAAAGAGATGCAGCAACTTGACAATTTTCAAATAGGGAATCGCCAACAATCAAACTGATTCACTGTCTCGAAAGTATTTGCTTTGTTGGCACTTCACACAATGGCTAGAATTTTATTGGCATGCCTGCCCCAATTCCAGGGCAGGCAAGACTTAGCGAACAGCATTCTCCATTGGCCTTGGGGGGGATTGTGTGAAAATCAGGTGGATGTGCAGGTAAAATTCCACCCTATTCAACATGGACGCAATTATCCTTAACACAATGAGTATGGAAATTTAAGATATAAAAATGCACTAGAAGTACACAGCGGATCAAGTAGCATCTGGAGAGAAAGAAAAAGAGTTGATATTTCATGTTTGTGATCTGGCAAGTGAATATTTATTAGGCTAACTGAGACAAAATGCTAAATTACTTAACATCACTGTTCATCCTGGCTAATGCACATGTGATAAAACGTTACTTTCATATGTATTAATTTGAAATAAGCTGTGAATTGTGACATCTCCAGAGTACTCATTTGACTTCAAGACACATTTGCCAATGCTTTCAGTCTGTGGTCCTTTTAATGACATAAATCTGTAAAAAATCAAACTTCATTTTTGAACATAACCCTTAAATCTAACTCAGTTCCAAAATTTGCCTGTGCTGGGGTGGAGGAGAAGTCAAATAATCTTATATTGTGACAGTAGCGATAATATATAACTCTTCTGTTTGCTTTGGAAATTCTGGAACTGTTATAACAATTGTGGCAAGATTAGTAGTTTCTAGGGAGGTAAGATTAATGAGCTGATTTTGGATGTCAAATTAGCTGCTCTTTTCAATGGGTAATATTTAATAGAAGTGGAGCTGCAGAGAATCCCAATCCTGTTAGAATTCTGCAAGAATCCACGATGGGGCTCTGGCTCTGTGCCCTCCTACATGAAGGTATTAAATGAACAATTCTCAAGCTAGTTGTTGACATAAAAATATGTGCGTTGAGTTATAAATGTGGATGGAATAGGCAGTATTTGCTATATTTATGTGAGGGTTCTGATATATGACAAATGCCTTTCAGCATGGATAAACATACCGTAGTGCAATACGGTGGCACAGTGGTTAGTGACCAATAAATAAACTTTAGTAATGTAGTTACATTTAGGTATTTGCAGGACTGTGAACACGACCCATCGTGACCTGCGAATCATAGAATGAAACAACACAAAAGTACACTATTTGGCTCATTTGACCTTGTCTGATCTAACCCCACTCCACTGGTCTCGCCCCATAGCACTGCAATTTTCCTATCAAGTATTTATCCAGTTCACTTCTGAATTGAATTTGTTTCCACCAATTCTCTTGGGCAATGCATCCAGATTGCGGGTTCTTTCACCACTTAGCTCAACTCTATATCCTCTGGCATTGAGCCTTGCGCCAATGGATACGGTTTCTCTTTAATAACTCTGTTCAAAATCATGAATAAATGATTGATTTTGATATTCTGCCATCAAATCTCCTCTTAACTGTGTTTGCCCTAAGAATGGAAACGTTCTGGCAAGGCTGGAGAGACTGGATTAGGAATGACAATTCCTCTGGGTGGGCCAAAGTGAAGTGGATGTGGGGGGAGTGTCTAAAACAAGGCTCATAGTTCAGGATACGTAATAGGTTATTTAGGACTAAAATTAGAAGAAACCTCTTCACTTAGCGTGTGGTGAACCTGTGGGATTCCCTACCATAGAAGGCTATGAAAGCCAAGTCACTGAACATATTTAAGAGGATCTCGAAAAGCATTTATTGTTTGTCTTCATTCTTCCTACCAGAATTATTACTTCATTCTAAAGTTGAAGTTAAAAGTTAAAGTTTATTTATTAGTCTCATGTAAGGCTTACATTAACACTTCAGTGAAATTATTGTGAAATTCCCCTCATCGCTACCGTCTGGCACCTGTTCGGGTCAATGCACCTAACCAGCATGTCTTTCAGAATGTGGATGGAAACCGGAGCACCCAGAAAAAACTTGTGTAGATATGGGGAGAATGTGCAAACTCTGCACAGTGACCCAAGCCAGGAATCGAATCCAGGTCCTGTCACTGTGAGGCAGCAGTGCTTACTAATGTGCTACTGTGCTGCCTCTACTTCTGTGCTTTAAATTTTATTTGTCTTTTATATGCTTACCCATTTTACCATTCCATGTCCTTCTGGAAATTCTTATGATCATCTTTATTGCTTACACATTTGAGAATGTCCTCTGCAAATTTTGAAATTACACTTTTTGTACCGAAGTCCATGCCTTTAATATAAATATATAACAAATACAATCCCCTGGTTGCACCACTACACTTGTCTCTTGTTTTAGAAACCATTATTCACCATTACTTTACTTTTTGTTCCATAGCCAATTTTGTATCCATGTGGCCAATCTCCCTGGAATTCCATGGATTTGAATTTTGTTTACAATTCCATTATGTGGTATTTTGTTAAATTCCATTTCAGTGTCCATCACTGCATTATTCTTATCAACTCCCTGAATTACTTCGAAGAGGAGTGCAGGAGGGTATGCCTAAAAGTGCGGTGTCACCTTGATGAATTGACTAGATGCATACTAACTAGTGGAAGCAGCATACTACAGTGTGACAACCTTTGACTCAGAACCTGAATAGTAATGAAAATCTGTAATTTCTTTAAAATGTCTGGAATCTGCAGTTAGCAAACAGTCTGTTTGAAAATAACTTTTATGGGTGGGATGTTCCTCCACCTCTATGGTATATTTCATGGGGCCCTGGTGGTGAGTTCTACCATAATCAATGGTGTTTGCCATTGCACACACCCTTCACCATTGGGTAATCCACAGCAGGGTTACACCATCAATGGGATCATAAAATCCCACTGGCTAAACACCAACAAGCAAAGTTTTGGTGTAAGAGTTTACACTGGTTGCAAAGTTCTTGCATTACCATAAATAGTGGTTCATGTGACTGGCAAATCTTGACCTGGAAGCAGTACTAACAGGAAGTAAGTTGACATAACAAAGTTGTGTAGCCAGGCACAAAGAGAACTGCTGAAAAGGAGAGAACAGAGAAGGGACATTTAGAAAGAACTGTGTAATACAATTCAACAGGCCAGAAAGCCAAATACAGGGGTTAGGGCAGGGGTTGTAAAGTGAACTCTACTGCTGTTGCTTCAGTTTAGCCCAGAGACAGCCAGCCTGTTTAATTGAGTTGAAGTGGTCAAATAAAAGATCTCTGGAGAAACTGCCATCAAGATCATCATGAACCTAATTAGGTTGCTGCAGAATTGTGCTATTTGGGTGATGAATTTCTCCAGGGACCTTCAGTGACAAATAGATGACTGGGAACATGGGACAAATAGATGACTTGAGGGCCAATTCAACTGAGTGAAAGAGAAGATCCTACAAAACGATTTAGAAAACTTTGGAATTATATGATGTCACATGACTGTGGGGAGTGACTTTTGTTCTTGTGGTTGCGTAAGACATCTGTTATTTAAAGTGAAACTTAACTTTTTAATTGAAATGCTATTTGAAATATATGTGTTCCTGATTCATGTTAAAGTGAATATTACAAAAAGTGAAATCTTGTTGGCAGTTTCTTCATTTGGGCGTTGTTTTGTAAATGTGGTTATCTTCCAGATAAATAATAATAATATATCACTGGATAGGTCTTTTAAGACCCTAGAATGAAGTCCATTGGGACCCTGGCTCTTATCAGCTCGCAGCTCTAACGATTTACTTTGTTCCACTTTTTGGGTGACTCTAATTTGCCTGAGTTCTTCTCTTCCTTCCATTTTCTGATCTATGGGGATGCTGACATCCACTATAATGCAGACTGATCCAAAATACCTGTTTAATTCATCTGCCATCTCCTTGTTTTGTTATTATCAATTATCCAGACTCACTTTCTAGAGGAACTCATAGAAACCCTACAGTGCAGAAAGAGGCTAATTGGGGGTCCACTGAGTCTGCACGAACAACAATTCCACCAGGCCCGAACCCTGTAACCTCATACTTTTACCTGCTCATCCGTCTAACCTATACATCCCAGAACATAAAGGTGCAATTTAGCTTAACCAATCAACCTAACCTGCACATCTTTGGGAGGAAACTGGGCATCTGAAGGAAACCCACGCAGATGCAGGGAGAGCATGAAAATGCCATACAGATGGAGACCTAAGCCGGGAATCGAATCTAGCCTCCTGGAGATGTGAAGCGGTAGTGCTAAACACTGTGCCACCATGCCGCCATCCTCAGGAGCTATATGCAGTTAAGTTTGAGCAAATAAAGAATAGGTGAAAAATCCAGCAATGATTCATTTTCACAGAGAATCCTCAGCCACTCAACCAAATTATCAAAATAATTTGCCAGTATGGATTTCCTTTATAACCCTTCCAAAAGGAACAATCTCCTGACAATTGATGGTAGCACATTATAGGAAAGATGAGGAAGATAGCTGGGATCACTGACATTAGTTGCCCAAGCCTCTTCTATTTCCAGCTTGCTTTCAGTGCTGAGGAGGAATATTACAAATCTTTTCCTTAAATTGGATGAAAGATCTTGTTTTGCTTAACTAGTAGGATAATAGTGAAAAGAGTCATGGTATGTGGTGAATACAATGGAGTCAATACAATACAATTGCGGATGTGGTCCCTATTTTCAAGAAAGGGAACAGGGATAGTCCTGGAAATTACCGACCGGTGAGTCTGACCTCAGTGGTTGGTAAGCTGATGGAGAGGCTTCTGAGGGACAAGATTTACGAGCATTTGGAGAAGTTTAGGTTGATTGGAAATAGTCAGCATGGTTTTGTAAAAGGCAGGTCGTGCCTTACAAGCTTAATTGAGTTCTTCGAAAATGTGACTGAACACATTGACGAAGGAAGAGCAGTGGACGTGGTGTACATGGACTTCAGCAAGGCATTTGACAAGGTCCCCCAGGCAAGACTTCTTGAGAAGGTGAGAGGCCATGGGATCCAAGGGGCTTTGGCCTTGTGGATCCAGAACTGGCTTGCCTGCAGAAGGCAGGGGGTGGTTGTGGATGGCTCTTTTTCTGCATGGAGGTCGGTCACCAGTGGAGTGCCCCAGGGATCTGTTCTAGGACCCCTGCTGTTTGTCATTTTCATAAATGACCTGGATGAGGAAGTGGAGGGATGAGTGAGTAAGTTCGCCGATGACACAAAGGTCGGTGGTGTTGTGGATGGTCTGGAGGGATGTCAAAAGTTGCAGCAGGACATCGACAGGATGCAAGACTGGGCGGAGAAGTGGCAGATGGATTTCAATGCAGATAAATGTGTTGTGGTCCATTTGGGCAGATCCAACGGGATGAATGAGTACACTATCAAAGGTAGGAGCCTTAGCTGTGTGGAAGAGCAGAGGGATCTTGGGGTCCGGGTCCATAAGACTCTCAAATCGGCCTCCCAGGTGGAGGATGTGGTTAAGAAAGCTTACGGTGTACTGGCCTTCATTCATCGAGGGATTGAGTTCAGGAGTCAGGAGGTAATGCTGCAGCTTTATAGTACCCTTGTCAGACCACACTTGGAGTACTGTGCGCAGTTCTGGTCGCCTCACTATAGGAAGGACGTGGAAGCTATTGAAAGGGTGCAGAGGAGATTTACAAGGATGTTGCCTGGATTGGGAGGCATGCCTTATGAAGACAGGTTGAGGGAGCTGGGACTGTTCTCCCTGGAGAGACGAAGGTTGAGAGGCGACCTGATAGAGGTTTACAAGATGTTGAGAGGAATATATAGGGTGGACTCTCAGAGACTATTTCCCAGGGCTGAAATGGTCGCGACGAGAGGGCACAGATTTAAGGTGCAGGGAAGCAAGTACAGAGGGGATGCTAGGGGAAAGTTTTTCACTCAGAGGGTGGTGAGTGAATGGAATCGGCTGCCGTCGGTGGTGGTCGAGGCGAACTCGCTGGGGTCTTTTAAAAGACTTCTGGATGAGTATATGGGATCCAATGGGATTGGGGGTTATAGATAGGTCTATGGCTGGGTAGGTTTTGATGTGTTTGGCACAACTTGTGGGCCGAAGGGCCTGTTTGTGCTGTAGTGTTCTATGTTCTATGAGTCAAAGGAGAAGTTTTTTTTTTCTGGCTTGCATCACGTTTTCATTCTCTTATACGTGTAATTTCAAATTCTGGTGCTTACAGATATAATCTATGTTTTATGATCTTCTGAATTGTGATGCCACCTAGCGTGAGTCGTAGTAAAGCTGAATTTAGCTTTTAGTGAACTGCAAGTGCATGATTTTCTCATTGAAATACATATATGATTTTTAAAAGATATGGTGATAATTTAAAAATTTTCCATCAATCGTTATGTAGTGAAAGGAATTCCTGCTGGATACAGATTCATTCATTCATTCTTATGGTCCTTGGTTCATTGCCGCTGATGCTTCATGCTGAGCTATCTTCTTGGCAGTTCTTTTATCAGTGTTGGTTTGCCATTTCCTTCCACTCTCGAGGACAGGGCAAGGAGACAGGTCCCAAGTCTACTTATCAATCTATTTTAGATTTCCAGCATTCACGGTGTTTTGCTTTTACCTCAGATGGAGTGGGAATCAAAGCCATGCTGTTGGCGTTTTCCTGAACCACACATTCACCATCTGAGCTAACCAGCCTCCAGGGTACAGATACCTGCATTAATTCATCTGTTTTACCTGTGACAGTTGGATAGCAGTGCTGCCTCTGCTACTATAAGTGGTGTGTTAGCCAGGGAATCCATGCAATGCTAATTTACAAAAACTTGTGTTCCTGGCTGTGTGTTGCACCATGTTCATGAAGATTATTCTTTTCCAAGTGCCTCCCCTATCACCCACATTACATGATGCGAGAATGTTGAGGTACATATATGTAGCTTGTTTTATAACAGCAAATATAGTGTCCATCAGGGAAAACAAAATAAACTGACAGATGAGTTCCTTTGCATGCCAGACTCTTGGTAGAAGATTAGAGTTTCAAATTCATTCAAACCGAGTCGCAGGCCTTACACTATTGTGGGCCCCATTATGCTGTGATTAACAATGCTTTATGTGCTTGGTGTGTCTGTATAACATTTCATTACCATGTCTGCCTTATTTATCAGAGAAAAAAAAGGTCGCAGCATGGTGTTTCGCACTGTTGCCTCACAGTGCAGTGCCGAGGATCCCAGGTTTACTTCCTGGCGTGGTCACTGTCTGTATGGAGTCTGTACATTGTCCCCGTGGCTGGATGGGTTTCCTTCGGGTACTCCAGTTTCCTCCCATAGTCCAAAGATATGCAGGTTAGGTGCATTTGCCATGCTAAATTGCCCCTTAGCATAAGGGGAACCAGCTAGTTATAGAGTAAGCCCTGGATGTGATTGTGATCAGTGCAGACTGAATGGGCCGAATGGCCCCTTCTGCACTGTAGGATTCTATAATTTTATGGGTCCAATTCTACCATTGTGTTGCCTCTGTTTTCTTGATAAAGAGGCGCCATCCACACCTGCCTCTACTCCTGTACCAAGGCCCAAAAATGGCTGCCTGCATTTAAATTGGTTTAATGGGCTGCAACAGCCAACCTTACTGGCGCTTCCCCCTTTTACCACTATGTTTGCCCATTCAGATTCGTCATGAAACAGAACACGCTCTACAAAGTCCAATTCAGGTGCTGCAGTTAGTGAGGAGGGAAGTGCCTCCGACAGTCTCTGTTTGTGATAGGTCGGAGGAGATGGCAGGGTGGGGTCTGCTACTGATCTGTCTGAATTTGGTGGGAGGGAAGTAAGGGGTGGATCTGGTGCCACTCTGCTTGTGATTAGTAGGGAGGTGAAAGGTGGGGTCCGCTGCCATGCAAGGGGGTTGGGCAATGTCTGTGGGGGCCAGTGGGAGGCATTTATTGGCCCGGAAATGATGTTTCCGCATTTATCTTTTATCTCTGCACGTGCTTAGTTGAAGGCGCTGATTGGAGCTGCAGGGTTTTGAGCACATTAAGATCCACAAACTTGTGCAGCATGATTCGGAATCACTGATATTTTTTCAGGCAGAGTGCATATGGGAACACCTGTCAATGGGTCTAAAAGTCAGATCTGAAGCATTCCCAGTTTCAAGTCTGCCCAGCACTTTGAAAAATGCTAAAATAGGGCCCCCATGATACTCTCATCTGTTACAATATTGAGACTAAGGCTCTCAGTACCAGGCATCTGATGCAAGTGTCAAGGCCAGCACAATTGTTGCCCTGATTTGTAAGCATCATTGCTTCAGACCCACAGTACTCTGATGACTCTCACTGTATGACTCTTACCCTCATCAGTGTTACAAGTAGCCGTGAAGAGACCCACATTAGAAATCTCATCTTGTCAGAGTAACTATCAATATGGAAGAAATGTGGTCATGCTAGTGTTGCCAAGACCATCCTCTTTAAAAGAAAACTTTGGAACACTATTAAAGGAATGATGAAGAAATGTAATGTAAACTAAACAGTAAAATTTTAAAGTGAGTACAAGGGCAACTGAGGATTTACATGTACAAATATTCAAAGATGGCAGGATAAGTTAATGAGCAATAAGGCACTTAAAAATATAGAAGCTTATTGGATCTTTGACTATAGAAATGGTGGTATTGAATATAATACCAAGGAAGTTATGTTGAATCTTCATAAATCACTGGTTAGGCTTCACGTGAAATATTGTATGGAATTTTCCTGTTCTGCCTGCCACAGGAATTGGGCAGGAAGTGAAACATGCAAATGTCCATAGACCTCAGGCAGGGTTTTCCGGTTTTGGAGCATGCACAGCTGGAAAACCTTCGTCCAGTTCTGGGCAACGCACTTCCTAGGAAGGTTGTCAAGGCTTTGGTGAGGATGCGAGGAGCTTTATTATATGTGAGGGATTTATTTCAAGAGACTAGAAAAGCTAGGATTGTTCTCCTTTGAGTAGAGTTGAGTGATCAAATCATACTACAAAGAGGGGCCTCTAACTCTGATATTAAACCAAAACAGATTTGAAGTAATAGAATTCCAGTGGAAATGTGAGATTTCTTTTTTAAAATGAACTGTTGGCGTTATTTATTTAGTATTCAAAATACTAATGTCTGCAACATTTCTAAGGCTCTGAAGTGCAGGCAGTTCTGAGGGATATCAGACCAAGGTTTGAAAACAAATATCGCTCTTATGCAAAAAGGTTTTAATTGTGAAGTGGGTTTACATACAATTTCAATATGTGAAATTTCTATTTTGCATGCAATTCCACCATTCAGCTAACACTCATTGTTCCAGTATCATCAATGTGTTTTAGCTCTGAGAGCATAAAAATGAGTTATTTTAAATTGAGTACCACAGGTTTATAAAAAAGGATAAGTACTCTTATTGTGTGCCTGGAGATACCAGCCAATAATGTAATATTTTACTCAGTGCTGAATTGAGGAACAGCTTAGCTTACACTCTCAAATCCTGAAATGGAATTTCAAACTCGAGAGAAGATTTGTAGTCTACATGGATATCAGCTTCCGCCCTGCACTCTCAAGACAGCCTTATTCTTCAGTAACAAAAAAAAGACTGTAAAAGTGAAAGGCAGCTTTTAAAGACATACAAATGTACTTTTATTGTATCTGCTTATTTGAAGAAGAGAAAGTACTCAGTATGTTGAAACAAAATATTTGTGGAAGGTATATAGGCAGAAGACAAAATGCAGCTTTCGAAGTGACATTGGCAGTGTTAAACTCTTCAACATTTCCACTATTAATTCTCTTGTTAGACACTTAGACAATATATTGATGTTGATAGCTTGTTAAGGCAGAATATATTTGCTCAGTTTCAGTGTATACAAATTGGATAAATTGTCCACCAGACCAGCAAGCTGTAAAATCTTTTTGTGAAATTTAGAAGATATATTGGGCTAAAGGATTGTATATATTAACAAATTATGTTTATTAGGCCTAATTTGAAAACAGTGGTTAAATTAATTTTGCTATCAAAAGATACATCAGTATGGATGGTTGAATGTTATGATTGCCTTGCTTTCTGAGTCCTATCATCTAGCCATTTAATACAAGTGTTAAAGTACAACATAAAACAGGGGCCAATCAGATTTGATCACATTCTGGAACAAAAAAAAAGAAAGCAGTCATTACAATTCAAAGCACCTGTATTTTTGAGTAAGCAAAGTTGAAATCCGATATTGCCTCAAGCCTTGTAATCCTGGATAAATCTGGCAGTCAGTTTCCATGCAAGCCATGTCAAGGATGTAAATTACTGAAAGCCCACCTTCCAGTGTGCACTGATGCAGAAAGGAATTTTTAGATCAAAGAGTAATCTTGGGTATTTATTCTTCAGAACTGTCCATTTGTTAACCAGCTCAGTTCAAACTTGGTCAGGTCACAAAGACAGAACAAAATACTTTGTGAAGAATCAGGTTCGTGCATAACTATTTCCAGAAATATGTGTTCCAAGTTAAAAGAATTAGCAAAGCTTCATTTGATTATTTTTGAAGCTGTTTTAAATCACTTTTAATATAATTTGCCGAAATCTGCAACGGTTGCTGTTATTCCTGTTCAGTTTTGTAGTGTTAAGCATAAGATTGCAGGCAGATATTTTTTCCTCTGTGAGCTGGGTGATAACCAGGTGGAGCACATTACCCATTCTTCATACAACAGGTCCCGTTTTTGTTCTATTGAAATCAATGGGATACTAAGTTAAAATGGCAGAGTATGTGGTGTACATGAACTTCAGCAAAGCATTTGACAAGGTCCCCCATGCAAGACTTCTTGAGAAGGTGAGAGGGCATGGGATCCAAGGGGCTTTGGCCTTGTGGATCCAGAACTGGCTGCCTGCAGAAGGCAGAGGGTGGTTGTGGATGGCTCTTTTTCTGCATGGAGGTCGGTCACCAGTGGAGTGCCCCAGGGATCTGTTCTAGGACCCTTGCTGTTTGTCATTTTCATAAATGACCTGGATGAGGAAGTGGAGGGATGGGTGAGTAAGTTCGCCAATGACACGAAGGTCGGGGGTGTTGTGGATGGTCTGGAGGGATGTCAGAAGTTGCAGCATGACATCGACAGGATGCAAGACTGGGCGGAGAAGTGGCAGATGGACTTCAACGCGGATAAATGTGTTGTCCATTTTGGCAGATCCAACGGGATGAATGAGTACACTATCAAAGGTAGGAGTCTTAGCTGTGTGGAAGAGCAGAGGGATCTTGGGGTCCGGGTCCATAAGACTCTCAAATCGGCCTCCCAGGTGGAGGATGTGGTTAAGAAAGCTTACGGTGTACTGGCCTTCATTCATCGAGGATTGAGTTCAGGAGTCAGGAGGTAATGCTGCAGCTTTATAGGACCCTTGTCAGACCACACTTGGAGTGCTGTGCGCAGTTCTGGTCGCCTCACTATAGGAAGGACGTGGAAGCTATTGAAAGGGTGCAGAGGAGATTTACAAGAATGTTGCCTGGATTGGGAGCATGCCTTATGAAGACAGGTTGAGGGAGCTGGGACTGTTCTCCCTGGAGAGACGAAGGTTGAGAGGCGACCTGATAGAGGTTTACAAGATGTTGAGAGGAATAGATAGGGTGGACTCTCAGAGACTATTTCCCAGGGCTGAAATGGTCGCGACGAGAAGGCACAGATTTAAGGTGCAGGGAAGTAAGTACAGAGGGGATGCTAGGGGAAAGTTTTTCACTCAGAGGGTGGTGAGTGAATGGAATCAGCTGTCGTCGGTGGTGGTCGAGGCGAACTCGCTGGAGTCTTTTAAAAGACTTCTGGATGAGTGTATGGGATCCAGTGGGATTGGGGGTTATAGATAGGTCTATGGCTGGGTAGGTTTTGATGTGTTTGGCACAACTTGTGGGCCGAAGGGCCTATTTGTGCTGTAGTGTTCTATGTTCTATGAAACCTTTTGTACTACTTCCAGTGAGTTTATCAGCAGCGCAAGAGGTTGGTTGTTACGATATATTACTTCAAGCATTGTATGTTTTCAGAGACATTGTGCTTCAATTGAGGGACACTATGGGTTATTTATAGTAGCAGCAATTTGACATAAGAAAAATATCTGAAGAATGTTTCAGTTGTACCAGACGATTGTGTCAGACAAGACATTAAGCTGTGGTCATTTCTTGCTGATTTGTTGTTCTGGTGGATGTGAAAGATCCCATGACTCTCTCTGGAAGGAAGAGCAAGGACTATTCCCAGCAAGCTTTCATACCTTGCCAACTAAAAATAAAAATGAACCCATTCATCTATTTACTGTATGCATTAGCTTATGTTGCACTTCAGAGCAATTGATTGTGTGTGGTAAGGTGGGAAAGTGTAATTTAGGTACAAGTATTTTCTTCTTCAAAACACAACTGTATAAGCGTAGAAACATCTAAACATAGAAAATAGGTGGAGGAGTAAGCCATTCGGCTCTTCAAGCCTGCACCGTTCAATCTGATCATGGCTAACCACGCACTTTCAATATCTCACTTCCACTATCTCTCCACATTCTTTCATTCCTTTAGCCGTAAGGAGAATGTCCCAACTCTCTTTCTTGAACATTTCTAATGAACTGGCCCCAACAGCTTTCTGTGGTAGAAAATTACACAAGTTCACAACTCTCTAGAGTGAAGAAATTCTTTCTCATCTCTGTCCTGAGTGGCTTACCCCTTATTCGTAGACTGTGATCCCTATTCCTGGATTTCCCCAACGTCAGGAGCATTCTTCCCGCACCTAGCCTGTCTGGTCTTGTAAGGATTTTACGTTCCTTTGAGATCCTCTCTCATTCATCTAAATTCCAGTGAATACAAACCCAATTGATCCACTCTCTCTTCATATGTCAGTCCTGCCATTCCAGGAATCAGCTGGTGAACCCAATCTGGTATATATCTTTGATTTTGGTACAAACTGATAGCAACAATTGTCAGTGTGGTAGGTGTATTAAACTAAATGGCCTCTTTTTTCCTAACCTTTGCTTCAAACTATTTTTTTCTAATAGCGCTATGGCCAGGATTCTCCTGGCCCACAAGAAGCAGCACAATGAGTTGGGAGCTCGCAAGTCTCCCATATGCTTTTTTTTAAAGCACAATCAGCTCCAGGCTGGAAATCAGTGCGGAGCAGATTATAATATGGAAATCTCCATTTCCATGCAGTCAGCAGGCGCGATACAGTATTTTCCGGCTTGCGAGTAGACCTTGCTCCCTCGCCAAGAGTGGTTTCCTCTAGCCGAGGTTACATCTGGTTCCTGCTGAGGGGGAACAGGTATCCTGACACCACTGGAGGGGACAGAGGCCACTGAAGCCCCACCTGGGTAAGTCGGAGTCAAGGGCGGAGTGCGTGCCCCATGGACAGTTCCAGCCTGGTGCTCTGGCACTGCCCAAGAGGTAAACTGGCACTGGACACTTGAAAAGCTTGCTCTCATGATTCCCCAGCCACTGTTGGGGAATCATGAGAGCAAGGTGAGGCAATGGCCTAATGATATTATCCCTGGACAATTAATTCAGAAACTCAATTTATGTTCTGGGGATCCGGATTTAATTCCCACACCGGCAAATAGAGGAAATTTGAATTCAATAAAAAATATCTGGAATTAAGAATCTACTTGAGTACAATATAAGGGGTAGTAGCCTTAGCTGTGTTATAGAGCAGAAGGATCTCGGGGTCTGGGTCCATAAGACTCTTGAATTGGCCTCGCAGGTGGAGGAAGTGGTCAAGAAGGCGTACAGTGTACTGGCCTTCATTAATCGAGGAATAGAGTTTAGGAGTCAGGAGGTAATGATGCAGCTCCATAACACTCTTGTCAGACCCCAGTTGCAGTATTGTGCGCAGTTCTGGTCGCCCCATTATAGGAAGGATGTAGAGGCTATTGAGAGGGTTCAGAGGAGATTTACAAGGATGCTGCCTGGATTGGGAGGCAGGCCTTATGAAGATAGGTTGAGGGAGCTGGGACTCTTCTCACCGGAGAGACGTAGGTTGAGAGGCGACCTGATAGAGGTTTATAAAATGTTGAGAGGAATAGATAGGGTGGACTCTCAGAGACTATTTCTCCGAGCTGAAATGGTCACTACGAGAGGACACAGATTTAAGGTGCAGGGAAGCTGCAAAGGAGATGTCAGGGGTAGGTTTTTCACTCAGAGTGGTGAGTGAATGGAACCGACTGCCGTCGGAGATTGTTGAGGCAAACTCACTGGGGTCTTTTAAGAGACTTCTGGATGAGTATATAGAAAAGAATAGGATAGAGGGTTATAGATAGGTCTGTGGATTGGTAGATGTGATCGGTGCAACTTGTGGGCTGAAGGGCCTGTTTGTGCTGTATTGTTCTATGTTCTACTGATGACCATGAAACCACTGACAATTGTTGGAGAAACCTATCTGGATAAGTAATGTGCTCCAAGGAAGGAAATCTACTGTCCTTCGCTAGCCTGGCCTACATGTGATACCAGAGTCACAGCATGAGGTTGACTCTCAACTGCCCTCTGAACAAAGGCAAATATTCATGTTGCAATAAATGCTAGCCATGTATGAATGTAAAAAAAAAAAAATTTGTACCAGCAGGCCAAAATTTCTCCAACTTCTTCCATGTCTGGGATTCTGCAGTCCTGCTGCTGTGAATGAGGTTTTGGCTGGATGCTAAATTCTCTGTTCCTGTGGTGGCACATACACTCAATATCAGAGAATTCTGGCCGTAATTTTTTGCAGATACAATGAGATAAATGACAACTCGAATTGTTATTAATGTAGTGCTTGAGGAATCTTTGTTAATCAGGGCACTGAGAAAATCCCTGGCTCCTCTTTGAGTGGTGCAATGGTATCATTTATATGCACTTGAGATAATGGAAAGGGTCTTAGGTTTCTCATCTGCATGCCAGCAGCTCCAGTAATGCAATGCTCCCTTGATACTACTTAAGCCTAATTTATGTACTCTAGTCTCTGGAGTGTGGCTTCAACCAGGGAACAATAGACTTTTAGATCCAGGTGCAGCTTGTGCAGTGCTCAGTTATACTCCGTGATATGTATGTATTAAGAATGCTTCTGCACCACATGCAAAGCAGGACTGATTCAAATTGCTTTTAATAGAGCTTATTTGTTGAAATGAAGCAGAGTGTGTGTTTCCAACACTTTACCTATGCACATTTTGCAATTTAGACATTGCATTATTTGCTAACATAGTAAGTCCCCATTTTAAAGTGGCTTCATTCCACATCATTTTGCTGTGGCATCACAAATATAGTGAGGCCTATATGCAAACTTGGCCTTGGGATATTCACATTAGCATCACTTCGCATTGCAAGTGACAGCAAACATGATCTAATGAGCATCATTTTGGAGTGAGCCTGCCCACTCCCTGAATATCTTGCACTGACTCCCCCACTTTTACCACTTGCTCCCCCTACACACTCAATCGCAGTTCCGCTCACTTCCTCCGTTACTTCCTCCCTCTCACTTCCTCCGTTACTTCCTCCCTCTCACTTTCCCATTCCTGACTCCTCGTTCACAGTGAGGGTTCAGGAGGTAAAGAGGCAAATGGGAAAGTTGGGCAGGGGAAGAAACAAGTGTGACAGGCCAGCAACAAGAAGTGGTGAATAGAAAGAGGCAGCAGACGAGAGGTAATTTTATTTAAAATTTATTGTATTTTAAAAGTTATTTCATTTATGAAAATAGGGAATTAGGAACATACAGTGCTTCAGTTCACAAGCTTTAATAAATCTCTGACCAGAAATGTCCCGCAGAACATAACAGCCTTTGCATATTGGTTGTGATGTGAAAAGCTGATTCACTCAAAGTTGTACACTTAACGTTGTATGTTTCAGGAAAGCAAAGAGAACTTTAAGTGTACACTTACTACACAGAAACAATCAGCCATCGCTGTTTCAATAATTTTAAAAAGGAATCATAATTTCACAGAAACCACTGGCAATTTAACTGGGAACTGTTCTGTGTAACAACAATTCAGGTTGTTGAAACTAAAGGCTGAAGGAAATGCGTTGAAAAGTACTTCATGTAAAACTTGACATAGTGACTAATTGGCAAGAAGCACTTTTCTGTTGTAAACAGAAGTTCAAGACGGCGATTTTTAGGTATGGTATAAATTATCCCTTTCTAACATCAATATCGTGCTGCTTGTTTATGTATGGCAAGGACAATAGGACATCTGCTATTAAAAATGATGGAACTCCTGCTGTACTTACACTTTATAGACATTGATTTTTCTAAAATTTATCTTTTAGGTGGTGAAATTGTAAAACCTCGATTTGCCCAGTTTTTCCATGGTAGTCTTGCTGGTTTATCTATACGTCCAGGCAAGATCGAGAGCCGGAAAGTTATCTCCTGCTTGCAGACATGCAAGGAAGGCTTAGATATTAATTCCTTGGAGAGTCTTGGCAAAGAAATCAAGGTGAGGGATTACAGTGACTGGTATCTCTCCTGATAGATGATTTTCCATTACTTACGTCACCAATCACTAAAGTTATAGTATACAATGAACTTGATACAAATGAATGCTAATAGCACTAAAAGATTCACATTGCATTAATGTAATTGACAAGTAATTTGATTTAAAAATAATTTGCATTTAAAATGCATTTTTGTCTGGCATGCCAAATTTCAAAAGATGTTTGCATCTGTGGCTAAACACCATGATCAGTTTATTTTACTGTGTTAAATGGATTCATTCAAAATTCACACGGAATTTATGGGTGAAATCTTGTACTATGGATAATTTTGTTACAAGTGGAAGTCTAATTTCATGGAAGTTTTTCGCAGTTTTGATCAAACTGAGTATCCGACTTCATCTGTTTTTTTTTGTAGTTTCATTTCAATCCTGCCCAGTCAGTCTTGGTTATTGAAGGAGACGACATTGACACCGTAAATCGAGCCATGCAGTTGGTAGCGTACATTAACTCACGGCAGTTTCCAACTCCTGGAATTCGGCGCTACACAATTTCCACCAAAGTCCAGTAGGTTATCTCATGAAATGTCCTGTGTTTGCATTCATGATTAATTTCAGTCAGAGTAAATCCAAAATGCAGTACAGTGTAATTTTTTTCCCCATGTACGTAAGGAACATTTTTTGTTTATAAAGTGTTCAAAAATAGATTGTGAAAATAATTTATTTATTCATTTTATTTATTAGTGTCACAAGTAGGTTTATATTAACATTGCAATGAAGCCACTGTGAAAATCCCCTAGTCACTGCATTCTGGTGCCTGTTTGGGTACCAGTGTGGGAGAGAATTTAGCATGGCCAATGCACCTAACCAGCATGGCTTTAGGACTATGGGAGGAAACCCACATAGTCACAAGGATAATGTGCAGATAATCAGTGACCCAAGCCAAGAATTGAGTCTGGGTTCCTGGAGTTATGAGGCAGCAGTACTAACACTGTGGTTTGGTTTACTCAATGATCAACTTGAATTTTCAAATTTGTGTCAACTTTAAATACCTTATTTGGTTCAGTAGCATAAATTACTCTTCTTAATGTCTGTGTGCTTTACTTGCATGGGAGTTGGCTCACACAGTCCTACATGTGCTTAAGCAACATGAATTGCAAGGATTTAACAACTGCATCCCCTTGTAATTTGGATACATTTTGTCTTTAGCACGTGTATTTCTTTCATCACTCCATCTTTCAGGATTAACATGAGGTAAATGTGAATTAATAGGTAAATGGTGGATCACTAAGTAGACAACTTAAATTATATCAATGGAACTTTGCCCCTTAATTCACATATATCTCATGTTAATTTTGGAAGCTAGATTGTAAACAAAAAGCAGCACTGGAACAGGCCCTTTGGCCCACCAAGCCTGTATCAACATGTGATGCCTTTCTAAATTAAAGACCTTTTACTCTAGGCGGTCCGTATTCCTCTATTCCCTGCCTATTCACGTATTTGGCAAGTTTTAAAGATAGATGTTGTAAATTGTTTTACTTTTCTGACTTTTATAGAGTTTATGTTGTTAAAAACTTTGGAAGCTATTGGCTTTGTTGTCTTAATAGTTAGTAGATAACAAATGGTTGTTGTGACCTAGATTTGGATTTCTCAGCAATCCACCCAGAACAATGTTTTAGACAATCTCAGTACAACTATTGTCATCCTCATGAGAGATTTCCAGTTGTCACTTTAGAAGATCAAGCTGCTGAATGCCTTCCAAAAAGTGTCCTGACTTAGAGTGCCTCAACAACTGCTCACCACCTGATCGTTTATATCTTAATGGTTCCGTATTTTCTCCTGAGACTATGTTCCATTGGCTTCCTGAAGGCTGCACTCTAGCACAGATTCACCTGCGCAATTCAAGCTGCTCTACCATACCAAACAGAATACCACAAGTCCAAAAATATGCATTTTCCCCAACGGCCCAGAGCATGGAATTAGGAACCTTCTGGTGTCATTTTGGCTTTCTAGAACTTCTCCCAGGCCCTCACTACTTACAGCCTGCCAACAGCAACAACTTTGCTACTTGAATCTCTTTCTTTGATCCTCTTGCTAGCGATGTCCTCCCAGTGATTCACACTGAGGATTTAAATCTCTCAATCCCCTCTCTAAGCCAGGATTCTTTTATGTGCCAAGCTTTGGTCCCATTATTACTACTTGCACACCACGCAGACACATTCCCAATATCCTAGATGGGGGCCGAGCCCTCTTTATTGAAAAATAAGCAATCTTGAACGGAGCATCTTGTCACTTTCTTAAACTCTATGCATGTGCTGGAACACTTGGACCCTCCAGAAAATGTCCTCGACCTTCACCCGAACCAGTTGTGTTCATGTTTTTTAACAACACCACACATCAAACAGCTTGATTTGCCATCAGTTGAATAAGCAGAGCAGTATTATAATCAATTCACCTAGCTTCATCAATACAATTTACTGATAAAATAAATATTATAAGTATTATAAAAGAATTAACAAATAGAATAACGTGATTCACTTCAGTGAATCTTCTTTGAGTTGAAGTAAAATTTCCAACTCCATTCTCCTGCATTCCATTCTTCCCTTAGCTCTTTGTTTGCATGACTGCTTCTAGGTTTTGAAGATTTCTGTTTTAAAAACCTGACTCCAATGTCAGCTCTGAGCTCAGCTGACTGCCTCTGCTAGGAGCAGAATCCACTAGTCTTAATATGGAAGTGAACTCTGCTGAATTCAATGAATAGAGTTGTTGTTGCAGCACTGAGTTTGAATGATAATAAGATTATCAATCTTCACTGTCATAGATACACTGGTTCTGAGGTCCCGTTCAAAACTTATTTTCCACTTACAGTTTCAGCTGCCCTGTTAATTTAACTCCGTGAAGGCTAAGTGCAAACCAATAGCATTTTAATATTTATTATGCACCATGACATTGCCACATTTTGAGATCTTGACACTGTCAATATAAATAGTGTCCATTGGAGCTTCCACTTTTTATTTTCTACAAAAACACCAGTTTAGTCTCCATAAATCATTTACTATTTGAATTTGTGATATGTACCCCAGCATCATTTGGTTTATATTTGTGCAATAATCATTACAATTTCTGTGGAAACATAGAAGAAATTCAAACTTCCAGGGAATGAATGAAAGGATCACATGGCAGTATCTCAAGTTTTAAGACTTTTACTGAGACAAACTAAAAACAACATTATCTAAACACTCTTTCAGTGGACAACTTATTCTCCAAACTATAGTAAAGATCCCTGTAATTTTTACAACAGCCAAGAATCCCACTGACATGGTTACATTTTTACTCTATCCTTTAAGTGAACACTTCATTCTTCAGGAATCAGCAAATTTATTCCCAATTCCATTTTTCTTTTCCCAAATTAATTTTCATGCTGAGGAACAAATTGGAGATCCTTCCCTCTAACCAAAACCAAGCCAATTTTTCTGCTTCATTTAATCTGTCATGAATTAAGTCTCTTATACAAAATACAAACTCTTACCTACATTCAGGTGGTGAACAACAGAGACTTGCTGCCTCTAGCTCCTTGCTGCCTCTTCCTCTGTCTCTGATTCTTGCAGATAGGCCTGCCTATGAGATTCAGTGATGTTTTTAGGAAAACCTGCAATCCAGAGCAACCCAAATGGCTTCCTACAGAGTTGTCCTTACAGCCCATTTCTATGATAATGTATTTTAATTGTGCTGTACATTTAAATAGAAATGTCAATTAATTACCCTTTAGACCCTAGCTTTGCCTTTTTAATTCAAAGATAGAATTGTTTAAAGTAAAGTTATTTACAAAACTGAAATTCTTGCCACCTCTTTAAAACATGGAGACTAACAGTTCATCCATTGTCAGCACAGCTGCTCTGGCCTTTGATTTCAGGTGTGAAGATTCTGAACCTTCCAAGAATGATATCTTGGGAGTCTCCTTTTAGCTTTCAGCAAGTAAATCAACAATTAGCAGCTTAGTGTTTCTTCTACAATGTGACTGCTCCTTTGAGAAGGGATATGAGTGTCTTCAGAAGACAGGCTCCATTAAAGCAATAAAATTAAGCTATGTTTCCCAATTCCATCATCCTGGAGCTAGAAGATTGCAGAAACCTGTGAATAGAAGCTCAGGTTGGCAGAATTGGAAGATCAGTTGAAATATGGAAGACCCCAGCTTAATAACTTTGAAAATTGGTAAGAATTTGATCTCAAGATCCTGCTCGCATTCTCAAGCAACCGTGCATTAAAAATGACCAACTTCATGAATGGAAACTAGCTCGAGATCTTGGTAGTGAATGTTACACTGTACTGTCTTATTCCTCTAAAGGTGTTTTGGTGAAGACACTTGTATCAGTATCTCAGACATCGATGCTTATATTGTGGTGCTTCAGCCTGTTGAACCAAAGATTACAATTAGTGGCTTGGACCATTTCTCCAGACCAGCATCTGAGTTTGAAAACAACAGAGGTGTGATACTATTTCCAGGCCTCAGAATCATCAGCACAATCAGAAGAGGCCAACACGAAGATGGCAAAGGTTTGTTACTTGCATAACTTAAAATGAGAATTGTGCTTAAAAAAAAAAGGGCACCTAACAGTGTAAGGAAATTAACTGGAAATAAAAAGTAGGCAGCAAAATGAAGCCAAGCAAAATATCTTGAAACACTAGGCTTGATTTTATTAGATGCAATTCTGATCATAATCACCCAGCTCTCAAGAATTCCAATCAATTTAATCACAATCGGCCTGAGGCAAATATTTCTCATAGTATTTTGAGAGATTCATCCATGATAATATCATGTTTTGTGATAGGATCAACTTTATAGGAAGATTTAAATACCCTATCCAAGTTTGAGTCTTGATTAATTGAAGACTTAGAGCTAAATTTTTAGGATGGCAGGCACTCACTGTCCATCATCCTAAGAGTTGACGGGGATAGCACTCCCACTGACTCCAGCAGACCCAATGGCATTTCACACTTGGAATAACATTAATTGATAGAAGGCAGGTCTGCCTCTGACTTTGTAGAGCTGCTGGCCAATTAGATAGGCCAGAGGCTCAGCAGTCATTCCAGGAAGGATATTATAGTGGCTGGGATAGATACTGCTGGTAGTTGTCTGGAACAAAGTGCCAGAAACCATATGAAAGGTTAGGTGGTTGGGTCAATGAGGTGTGGGACCTGGGGAAGACTTGGGGAGGTCACCTGATTGGGGGGTGGGGAGCATGATCAGGGTGTCAGGTGATAGGTTGGGGGAGGGAGCCTCCAGCTGGAAGGGGGTTTTCACCTGAAATTAGTTCATTTTCACTGTGTTCCCCCTCATTCATCTATTAGATGTCCACTAGCATAAAAAATGAGGCCATTTAAAGGCCTTAACTGGAACAAGGGCGGTGTTCCATTGTGAGGTTCTGCCTACCCTAATATAAAATCATTTCCAGGTTGGAACAGGTGACTTCCCAGAGGGAATCCCATCTGTGCAACTTCCAATTTTATTCTCCAACCTTATCCCCCATCTTTGAAACTGCTGGAGTGGAGAAGTGTAAAGTTCTGGCCTTAATTTTAAATATGTAACACAATGAAATGCTTGCTAAGAATCATAATTGGAACTAGGTCTCCGGGTAGCCCAATGCTACAATGATTTGATTTGTAAATGAGCTACACGTATATGAATGTGCGACATTCTGCCTTGTGATCTTGACAGTTAAGTTCATGGTTATTAGTAACGGAAGTTACATAATTTAGTTACATATCTTGCATCACCTCCTCTAAACGTTTGGGGATTTTATCTTCTTGCTCATACTTTAGCCCAGATTTTAACTCTGACAGGAATTAGATGGGTGATAGGCTATCTTGATCTTTTTGGCAAGAGGCTCTGCAATTTTTAACTCCTGGACATCATCTGGATATGCCTGGTCAGTTATCTGATACTTGCGGGAAGTCAAAACTGGTTAATGGTTGGAGGGAAATGTGGCAGGAGGCCACTGCTTGGCACTCGAGGAATGTTCCCCAGAAGTTGTGCAAGTTGACTGGTAGGGTAGGTTGCAGCCCTGTTAAAAGGATACAAGGGACATGGCAAAGAACTACTGTTCCTCTCAGCTTCATGGGAAAGATTAAAACAAATAAAAGAGCCTTTCAAGTCTCTTCTTCCTGCCAGGTGGATATGGATGGAAAGCCACAACTGCTTCTCCTGCTCAAGCCCAATGTTAAAGTAACAGTTGGGACTTATAATATCAAAAGAGTATATTGAAAGAACAGATACTGCAGATTCTTCCAGGCACTGTTGATTTAACATCTCAGAAAAACAGATTAGAATTGAGCTATTGAGAATGGCATAGGATATTGATGGATGTCACCAATCAATGTTTTTAATCAAAACATCGAAATATAGAAGATAGGTGCAGGAGGAAGCAATTTAGCCCCTCAAGCCTGCTCCGCCATTCATTTCAATCGTGGCCTATTTAGTATCCAACTCAATAGCCTAATTCTGTTTTTTCCCTACGACCTTTGATCAAGTTCACCCCTAGCGCTATATCCAGCCATCTCTTGAATACGTTCAATGTTTTGGCAGCTACTTCCTGTGGTAACGAATTCCACAGGCTCAAACTCTTTGGTTGAAGAAATGTCCCCTCACTTCTGTGCTAAATGGTCTGTCCTGAATCCTCAGACTGTGATCCCTGGTTCTGGATTCCCCTAGCATTACAAACATCCTCCCTGCATCTACTATGCCTAGTCCTGTTAGAATTTTACAAGTCTCATATGCAGTAGGAGGGAAGGATCATAACTTGAGTAAAAACCGTGGTAGTCTTCAACACCTCTCTAAACTCCAATCTGGCAGGGAGATAATATGGGCTTTTCTTCTCCCCAAGAAAATGTATTTCAGTCTCAAATTCCATCTAACCGGCTTGGATAAGAGATGACAAAAATCACCCAACTGAACAAAACAAATTTGATGAGCAAGACTGGGATTTGTATTTGGGACCTTCTGGCTGGAAGCCGGATACTTGAACCAAAGCTGTATTTGCGATGAGCTGTTGCAATTTAGGAGTGGAATGATTTATAGTAATCCTTTTCTGGTCAATAAGAGTTGTATTTCAACATAAATTTCAAATTTGATATTGAGTTCCTTCATATTCACCAGTATTTTGTAAAATCCTTTATGTAGTCCATCGTTTTGGTAGACCAGAAGAGATTGTGCACAACCTGGATTACTGTGACATTTTGATCGTTGGGGATGAGCTAAATTCTGAAGAGGAGTGCCTGGAACTGGAGCCAATTGAACTGCATGGGAAACATCTGGAGTTCACAAATTCCACAGCTGGAATGTCCATTTATGGTAATTTTATTTTCTTTTATGCAGAATAACAGTAATGCATTCAATTGACTATGAAGCAAATTGAATTTGTGCCGTTATCAGTCACGTTGACTGCAATGTTTGTTGACATGAGAAAGTGATCCAATCACGCCCAGTTGCTGCATTAGAAATATGCCGATAGGGATAGCAAATTTCTGGCCTTTTCTTTTGCAATAAACCACAATATCTGTAAAGAATGAGAAGAAATGCTTGCACTGAAATCTGCATCAAACTGTATGAAACATAATTGGATTGTGGCAATTGACATTTCACATAGTACATTTTAATTCCTGTTACGATGAAAAAAGTTGTGTTATACTAACAACCCAAAGAATTGCATCAGTATTGTTGTTTTAGAACTGAATTGTTTTTTTGAAGAACGTTGTATGAAATATCATAAAATATGTGGCACCCTTCAAATTGAAAATTGTTATTTTTTAACAAGTATTTTGAGACGTATTAATGGGTACTCGTATGAACAGAGACTATTCACATTATGGATACTGATTTCCACATGATGGTGGTGTTGTCTTGTTTCTTCCTCGATAGGTGTGGACACCATGGCAAACTATGAACATGTTCTTCGCAAACTCCGTTACCGTAACTGGGATACTGCATCTATTTTTGGTCGAAAGTTTAGGCTGACATGCTCAGAGCTCAATGGACGCTACACAAGCAATGAATTCAATTTAGAGGTGAGAAAAAGACAAATGGCGTATAGACATTGAGATAGCTGATGTATTAAGGTCACATAGAAAGGCTGCTCAATACATGAATGCTGCATGTAATTTACTTGGTGAGCAGCAATGCACTTAGACTGTCACCGGTACAGGACTGTGAAAATTGATTTAATTTGACAGGATGATTATTGACCACCTTGGTTTCGTTTGTCTAGGTGAATGTTCTGCACAACATTAATCTTATGGACCATGTTAATCATGCAGTGGTTCAACCCCAGTTCCTGCAGTCAATCCATCATTCGTTGCCTGATCTTCCAGGTCACAACCTTAATGCTGCTCATAACTCAGGTAATAAAAGTGTTTCCTTAAACAACGAACAAAAGAACAAAGAACAGTGAATGTCATTAAGTTGGAAGATAGGAAAATATTAATATTAAAAAGCTTCTAGAAAAATCCTCTTTTGAATTTTGCAACGACATGAATACATGCTCGGAATAAATATATTAATTGGCATATTAGATTTGGATTTGAACCATTTGAAATTCTGATAATCAGATCTACCTCAATAAGAACAGTTGTTGGCATAGAAATAGGAGGACTGCTGGATGCCTAAGAAAATTAGACATTTACATCTACAGTATCAGAGGAAATTTGTATCTATTAACCCTGAAGCCACAGCAGCCCTTGAAACACTTCCCACCTTAAATCTTTGAAAGCAACCTCTTTCAGCTGAGGAAATTTTTGTTTCTCTTTCACTAGTTTGTCCTGTTTAAATTTGATGAGTTTAAAGTTGTAACGGACATGTTTGTTTTTAGCACTATTGTTTATTTGGTGAATTAATCCTAACTCTGATCACATCCATCTTCTTGGTTGAGTTATTTGAAATTTGGGCTGGGATTCTCTGAACTGAATCACTCCGCCACTGCTGTCAGTGAGAACAGAAAAATTGACACTCAGCCAAGATTCCATTCGCTACAGCGGGACTGGAGAATCCTAGCCATGGTGAAATTGGAGAATTCTAACCATAGTCAAATGATTGAGAATATGTGGATTTGCTTCATACGTGGAATTTAAAGAACTGTGGCTGATGAGGAAAAAAATTTCTACCCCAAGCTACCAGTTCTATATATAAACTTGGCTTTTAGAAAATTGTGTGTTTGAAACATGGACCAATTAATGTCAGACATTCATCAAATTTAACACCCAAACAGACTTGCAGGAAAATTGTAGCCATAAGTGTACAGATTTGTTGTAGAAATCAGCTTCATAATGGATATGTGGAACAGTCAAACCAATTTGAGTTCTTCTATTCTCTCTGAAAGGGATAATTATATCTAATTCTGCTCGCATTCTTTCATGCACAGACACATCAAAAACAGCCAATTTCATTTGGAAAATAAACCTGAAATATTTCTCTGAGACAAGTATTTTAGCATTTCTCTTAAAAATGCTGCAATCATTTTGACTTAAATATTTTTAAGTCCCAGTCGCTTTATTTATTTTCATTCCATCATGCCCTCTCTAAGCTTACCTTGTCCATTAAATCCACCCTCTGCTCCCTCAATCCTATTCTCATCAAACTATTGACAAGCCAATTCCACTTCCTGGTTCCCGTGTTGGCTGATAAATTTCATAGTTGCCTCTGTCCTTCATTTCAAATCAACAGTCACCACAACTTGCTTCAAAAACAACAACCTTTGACCCCTCTTCAAAATTACATGCACATATCAAACTTCTTTGTTTTCTCCAGCATCCTTCAGTGTGTTTTCACTTTCCAAATCCATGCCCACCTTTCCCACATGCCCACATTTGAATCCATCCAGCAATTTTCCTCTGCTGCCACAGAACTGAATCTAAGTCACAAATCTCCCAATCTCAGAATAGCGGTTGCCCTCATATAAAGTACAAGTGAGGAGGAATTTCTTCCCTGAGGGTCATTAATCTTGGGAATTTTGCAACCCAAAGAGCAGTAAAGGCTGGATCATTCAAGATATTCAAGGCTGATTAGCAGATTTTTGATCAGCAAGGAAGTCGATTATGGAGAGCAATTATGATCTTGTTAAATGGCAATGGAGGCTCGAGAGAGTAAATGACTTACTCCTGCTTCTGTTTCTTGTATTCTTATGTTTTATGACTGTAGTTGTGATAAACTATCTCTCCTTTTCATTTTTGCCTGTCCGCAGCCTCTTTTAGAACCACAGAATTTGCATTGTGCTGATGGGGGTCATTTGGCCCATTGATACTGCACTGACTCTCCAAAAGAGCATCTTTACCAGATCCACACCACACCCTATCTCTGTAACTCTATGCACTTACCATGGCCAATCCACCTAACCTGCACATCTTTGGGGGGAACCGAATCAGCCAGCAGAAACGCATGCGGATGTGGAGAGAACGTGCAAACTTCACACAGTTGCTGAAGGCCAAAACTGAAGCTGAGTCCCTGGTGCTGAGGCAGCAATGCTAACCACTGTGCCACTGTGTCATCCTCAGCAAAGCTGGCCACAGCTGCATCCCTGCAACTAAGAGAGCTTGCAATTGCGTTGACATCCTTGACCCATCTCACTAAGTGATAATGCCAGTACCAACCAAGTGCAACATTTTACAGACCTCGCCCAACTCTCTTCCCTCCTCCTCTTATTCAAATCTCCGATCTGAACTTGTCATGGTCTAAACCTAGCACATTCCGTCATCATATCCAATTTCTTATCCAGTTTCTCTTTCCCCTTTCTGCCCTTTTTTTTCCTTCCTCATTTCTTTGCCGACTCCCATACTCTCTTACCTCTCTTCCTCCTCGTGAAATTATGCCCTCTCCTGTGCTTCTCTCTTCTCCTTCCTTCCTGAAAGCACATTTGCCTGCGTACAATGATCCTTCTCAGATTACATTGTGGGAAAACGTTAGCTTTGCACTGGGGTGATATTCTGTCATTACCCATATAAATTTTCAGATAACTAACTTAAATAACCACTAACAAAATGGTACTGCACTGCCCTCCACTTTTAAGCAGGAAAATGGGCAAGTCTTCTCACAGAATTGTTTCATAATTATAATTTAGTGTGGAACTAAATTTGAAGATGTGTTTCTGCATAAAGCTATTCATATACAAAAGAGAAAGATTTGCACTATATATCTCAAAGTGCTTCACAGCTAATTAACTATATTTTTCTAAAGTATAGTTACTATTGTAACATTTCAATCACAATCCAATGCTCACATAATGCTCTCATTCATTTGCTTTTGAATGCACACAGTGCTTTTCCTTGCTTACACTCTTGTGCGTGCAGTATCCTCACTCCTGCACAGCACAGTTTTTTTTTAAAATGGAGATTTAATATAATCACTTTTTCAAGATGACCTGAGCCAGACACCGTGAAAAAGAAGAGAGTGTTTTTAAAATTTGGAACATTAATTACAATAGCTAGTTCTTCCAAGAATCTATCTCCCTGATGGTTCTTTTGCTGGCCAAGATGAGGCAACTGCAGCAGAGTTGAGTTTAAATTGGGATCGTTGAGGTTCAGCTCCTATTTGGATGACTGAATTCTACTAACAGAAGTGAACAATACCCTGTCACATCCCATTGATGTATAAGCTGCTTACTAACCAAGTAGGCAAAGCATGTACAGTAGATTACTTTTCAGATTTGCATCATTTGTTAAATAATAAATTTCTAGAATAAGTAGGGCTTTGGTGAGTATAAAAATTGCAAGCAATGAAGATTGCAAAATTGCCAATTATATTATTTATAATTATCCAACTTATTTTAAATGTTAGCACACAATACACTTTTGTGCAGTTTATCACACAGATTGCATACATTTTGATGGATTTCCAATGCAGATTCATGATTTGCTTCATAACAAATCCAGTTTCTATATAAAAGCAGCTCTTTCAATCTATTAACAAAATAAATGCAAAAATTGGTTTATGATTGCAGACAATCCTTGAAGCTCACAATCTTATATCTTTGTCTCCTTTGATTCTGACTTTCTTTTTCAGTTATTCCCAGTGCTGCTACTATTGTCATTGTCGTATGCATTAGTTTCCTCATCTTCATAATTGTTCTGGGGGTCTTCAGGATTCGAGCAGCCCACCAGAGCACTAACCGGGAAAATGAGAGTGGGAAAGAAAATGAAATGGATTGGGATGACTCTGCACTGACCATTACCGTTAACCCAATGGAGGTGAGTAATGTGGAACATGAGGGTAAAGACTATTTCAATATTTTAGAGCTGAAGAAATAAGACATCATTACAACTTTAAAGACATAGAGACACACTGATCCCTGTTGGCTGTTTGTTTCTGTGATATTTCAAAGATTATCTTCCTATTCATTATTGATACTATCCACAGACAAAGAGTGTAAACCTGCTTCAGCTATCTCTGATCTTTTACTTGTTGTACAGTTTTTAAGTTTTAAAGTTTATTTATTAGTGTCACAAGTAGGCTCACATTAACACTGCAATTAAATTGCTGTGAAAATCCCTTAGTCATTACGCTCCCGTGCCTGTTCGGGTAAACTGAGGGAGGATTTTGGCATGGCCATTGCACCTAACCAAAAAGTCTTTTGGATTGTAGGAGGAAACCAGAGCATCCAGAGGGAGACATGGGGGAGAACATGCAGATTCAGTGACTCAAACTAGGATTCGAACATAGACAGTGACCCAAACTGGGAATTGAATACATGTCCCTGGCGCTGAGAGGCAACAGTGCTAATTATGTGCCACCATGCCACCACAAATGGAGCATTATCCTCACCATTTAGCCAAGTCACAATGACTCCCTTGTGGGTCACTTTCCATTATCTCGGCATTACAACAAGAAATCAGCTGTCTTTACCTTGGCTCTATTTACATTTGTTATGAAGCCCATTGATGTAAGATTCAAGAGTATCTAACTTGAAACATTGGTTTGGAATGGTGCATATTTGTTTGGATTAATATGAGGAGCAACATACAATCCAGTGAGAAAACAGTCCAATCTTTTATGTAAACAAATAATAGAGTATTTGTCAAAGTGAAAAAAGAAAATATTTGAGAAGACTATAATACACAATGACACATAAGTATATGAATAGTTAAACATACACCATTTGTCTAAGATTACTTTTCAGCCCACGTACTTGGAACTCACAGAGACACTTCTTTCCCAAGCAACATCCAATTTTTTAGGTTTATAAGTCAAGGATGAGATTATAGGGGGCATGGTTAGTAAGTTTGCAGATGATACCAAGATTGGTGGCATAGCGGACGGTGAAGAAAGTTATCTCCAGTTACAACGGGATCTTGATCATTTGGGTCAGTGGGCTGACAAATGGCAGATGGAGTTTAATTTAAACAAATGTGAGCTGATGCATTTTGGTAGATTAAACCAGTACAGAACTTATTCAGTTAATGATAGGGTGTTGAGGAGAGTTACAGAACAAAAAGATCTAGGGATACGTGTTCATAGCTCCTTGAAAGTGGATTCATAGGTGGGAAGAGCAGTAAGGAAGGCATTCGACGTGCTTGGTTTCATAGCTCAAAATATTGAATACAGGAATTTGGACATCTTGTTAAAGTTACACAAGACATTGGTAAGGCTTGGAATACTTTTCAATTGCAATTCTGGTCACCCTATTAGAGAAAGGATATTATTCTGGTCACCCTACTAGAGAAAGGATATTATTAAACTAGAAAGAGTGCAGAAAAGATTTACTGGGATGCTACTGGGATTTGATGGATTGAGTTATAAGGAGAGACTGAATAGATTGGGACTTTTTTCTCTGGAGCCTACAAG
The DNA here is from genome assembly GCA_024679065.1 of Sphyrna mokarran. Taxonomy (NCBI): domain Eukaryota; kingdom Metazoa; phylum Chordata; class Chondrichthyes; order Carcharhiniformes; family Carcharhinidae; genus Sphyrna; species Sphyrna mokarran. The sequence continues at coordinate 43,315,947 of JAGIQG010000003.1, read as the reverse complement.
GCTGAGGGGTGACTTTATAGAGTCTATAAAATAATGAGGGCACAGAGAAGGTAGATGGTCAATATCTTTTCCAAAGGTAAGGGAGTATAAAACTAGAGGGCATAGATTTAAAGTGAGAGGGGAGAGATACGAAAGTGTCCAGAAGACAATTTTTTCACAGAGGGTGGTGAGTGTCTGGAACAAGCTGCCAGGGGTAGTAGAGGTGGGTACAATTTTGTCTTTGAAAAAGCATTTAGATAGTTACATGGATACGATGAGTATAGAGGGATATGGGCCAAATGCAGGCAATTGGAATTAGCTTAGGGGTTTTAAAAAAAAGATGGCATGGACAAATTGGGCAAAAGGGCCTGTTTTCTGGCTGTAAACATCTATGACTGTATGACTCTATGATTCTAAATGCAATTCACAGTTGCCATACACTACAGCTTAGATGATCAGATCTGGGAAACCGCCTTTTGTTTGTTTAGCAAAACTACAAAACAGTGTCATGTGGAGGAGAATCTCTTAAATCTGCTGTGGCTCTTAATGTTAGATGGGACAGGCCTGTCTGGCTATTAGAGATAAACTAGCCTCTAAGGCTGTTGAATGTTGTAAGTCTCTTAAGCTGTGGATGTAAAATTTGCCTCTTCCTTCTAAGGGTGCTGGCAATTATACCTTTGATATTTTATTTTATGGCTTCCTTGGCTTTCTGCATCATTCAATTTCCTTGACTTAAGAAAGTAACTTGTGTCTGCTTCCTCTGATTTTGGTCATCTAGGTAAGCTGTTTCTACTAATAGAACAAGTTACGCCTGATTCTGTTGAGATGCCTGCTAATCTTGCAACTGGATACAATGCATCTTGCCTTTAGAACGCTGGCTACTGCTGTCACTATGTAGATTTCTACTTGTTGGGTGAATCACATCTTATCATGTCTTTTTAAATTCTTGTTACTGCTGTTGCTAAGTAGAGTCCTAACAGGTCCCCTCTTCTTAGAAATGGAATGTCTTAATTTCAGAGACAATTTCTTTTCTCAAACCTTTTCTTACCAGTTTAATCTCTGCAACTATTACAAAAATTTAAGAGCATGCATTGACAATAAAATATAAGCCAGAGAATTTACACCCAAATGTTCCCAAAAGTCCCCTTTGGACTTGTGATAAAACGTCTGCAATTAAGTTTTCTCTCCTGGCTACATGAATGATTTTTAATTTAAATGGTTATAATAGATTCCACCTGAATAACTCAGTGTTCCATCCTAAAATTCCTCCAGAAATTTTAAGGGATTGTGATCCGTGTATGTGATTGTTTCTGCACAATTATTGGCAACATAAATCTCAAAACATTATAATGCCAGTACCAAGTTTAATGTTTCTTTTTCTGTGGTAGAATGCTTCTGTTGATTGGTTTTGAAGATGCCAAGTTCATTTTCTTGTAACAACACGGCTCTCAAACCAATGTCACGAGCATCAACAGTCAGTTTAACATACTTGTCATAATTTGGTTTGGCTAACATTGGTTTTGTTGTCAACACTGTTTAAAATGTTTGAATGCTGTTTGACAATCTTCCATCCAGTTAAAGTACTTCTTCTTCTTTAAGAGCTCTGCTAATATAACTATTGAAATTTGGCGAGAACTTTCAGTAGTACCTGTTCATTCCCAGAAACCTTAGAATCTCTTTTCTTGCTTTCTGAAAATCCAAAATGGTCTGTATATTTACATCTTGTGGGGCAGTTTGACCATGTCCCATGATATGTCCCAAATTTGAAATTTGGGTTGAGAAAATTTGCCTTTTGCTAGACTCATGACGAGATTGGCTCCTTTCGAGTGATCAAACATTTCTTTTAAGTGTTGCAGATGTTCTTCCTAGCTTTGCTGAACATCACTAAATCATTGATGTATGCTGCATGTATAATTTTATTCATGAGTCTCTGAAAGGTTGCAGATGTTTTCTTCATCCCAAAAAGCATCACTTTGAATTGATAAATTTTGTGTCATAGATGCGGAGATCCCCTTTGCCTTCTCAGTCAAAGGTACTTGCCAATAACCCTGTAGCAAGTCCACTATCGTGATGAATTTTGACTGTTCAACTTCTTCAATGCAGTCTTCCAAATGTGGAGTAGTAGATGAATCTGTCTTAGTGATGGTATTCACTCTTCTGTAGTCCACACAAAGTTTTGGGGGCAATCTTACCTGAGAGAACTTGTGCAATAGTACCTCCTAGCTATCAGCAGCTGGCATTCCAGCAAGAATAGACTCCGTACACTCCCCCTACTAGCAGGAATCATACTTTGCCTCTTATTTTTTCTCTAAGCGGCATAAGATTTGAATTTTTCTCTTGCTGAAAAAATGGAAGCAGTTCATTTTCTTTTTCATGCTTGTTTGGTACTTGGAATGATTTTTGGTAACATCGTCCCCTTGTGGTCCATCTGGCTTTGGCATCATTGTAATTGAGGAGCTCCAATCATGGAACTCCATTCAGTATTGTCATTCTAGAGCATGTAGTTAATTTCCTTCTGTACTTGAGATAACTTTGCTGGATTTACTGGTGTGGATGTTGTTTTGTTGGAACTGTGACCCCCACATCTACATCATACATCGATACTTCTATTTCATTTATTCTCACAAATACATAGAACTGCAGTAACTCTTCCAATTCACTCCATCTGGCAGATAAATTTTAAATTTTCTGGGACTTCCTAATTACCCAGATGAAATTTGGGGAAGTCAATTCAGAAATTAACTCTTCTTCTCCCTGCTTCATTACAATCAGAGCCATTTAACTGAACACATCAGCCTGTTTTATTTTGTCTGTCTCCTTGGTCAGCTCAAGATCATATCAGAAAGCCTGATCTCACTCCTCGTGGCCTGACCTCACTCCTCGTGGCCTGACCTTGTAATTCCTTCCTCTTTTGACTTATCTGTAATCTCGCCACAACACAATCCAGAAAAATACTAGGGTGGCCTGTCTGCAATTTCTGTGTCTGGATTTTCTGTCAGCTGTTCAGCCACTATCTGTGATCCTGCTATATCATTGGACAGTGTTTCCACTATTCACACAGCACATTATCATAGTTAACAGACTTAACACTATGCAGTACTCTGCACTTTCTAATGCCTTCTAAGGATGTCACTTTCTGCACAGAATTTACATATGTTTTTTGTTTGGTGTTGCAGACTGTTGAGACACCCTTGACATACACAAATTTCACATTGAAGCACCCTTATCTAGTTTGTAAATGATTTCTGCCTTTCCTGTCTTTATTAGTGCAGTGATCATATATTTTACTGCACTTTTCTTAATGGTTTGCTTGAATTATTATATATGCTGCATCTGCTTGAAAACTCAAGGACTGAGGCGGGAAGTAAGTGATGAGAGGTGGGATAAACACGTATACCAAAATGCAGGAAAACACAAGGTCACAGTTGAGCTAACAATATGTTCACGTGTCCAATAAAAATAAATTATAAATAATACTTAAAAAAAAAAATTTCCTTTTCCAGAAGCATTCTAATAATGTGAAAGATTTTGTTTTTTAAATTCAATTCCTATCTTGTTTCTAATTTTTCTTCTCCATTGCCTAACTCCATTGTGGTCGCAGTTCTGGACAAGTGGTGTTTCTGACAGTAGTAGGATCAGAAAATTCAGATGGTAGATGTTTATGAATTTGGGAGTTCTGGACTAGCGAGGTTACAGTGTATATTGAAATCTGAGAATAGGGCATTAACTACAAACTACATCCACCACTTTAACAGCATCTTTTTGAATAGTTGGTAGGTGATTCTCATATGCTTGCTATGAAACACTTTGACTTGATTAAAGATCCATGTGAGGAGTGAAGTGAAAACTCAGGAAGAAATTGAATAATGCTTTATTCGAGAATAGGAATCTAACTGTAGTTATACTGATGGCTGTACTTTCAGTGGGGCAGCTGTAACCAACTGAACCCATAGTGACCTACCTTGGGGAATTTTACTGTCAATCATGGACTTCAATAATGACTAAGAAAATTCCTTTGGCTTGGAACGCTGTCCCTCAGCTAACAGCTGTCAAATAACTCCATGTTTAAAAGAAGAGAAATGTAGCCAGATTTGCTGCAGAGGCATGTTAGAAGTCTCTTGAGATTAATGTTGCACATCCTGAGGTCACCAATCCTTCTCTCAGCTGAAAGTGTCATATGGAGGCCAGGACCCCATAATGGGCACAGACATGGAAAGAACAACCTGTCCTAGATTTTTTTTTAAGACACAAACTCCAAACAGCTCTGGTGGAAACTTGCAGACATTTATTCAAACTGATCTATCCTTTCCGGTTAGACACACCTGCCTGAACAGCCTAAAAATCTATCCGTCACCACTGGAGGTCTATAAATAAGCAGAGACCTATTAGTCATGGTTACAGATCATAAAGAGACACATACACATATTTCAACATAAAATGCCGTTGGTTTACTTCTCAGTGGCTCAGCTTGAATGCCTATTTTGCATTGGACTAACAGTCAAAGGTTAAAGAAGAAACATTTCAACAATATATCTACACTTCCTGTCTAGAATTAATGGCTCCTGCAATAAAGCAATAGCTGAAGGAAACATACCACATTGGCCTCCTTCCCATTAAGTTAGAGTCTTCCTTTCATTATTTATGATAAGATGTGTGGTACCAGTGGATGTCAGTTTGTGTTCAGGTTTCTAAACCCAACTGTATTCAGCATGAAGTGTAGAATATAGCAGCAATGCTGGGCTTGGGAGGAAGAAACCAAGCATGAGAATGAATCGCCCAGGATACACCAACATATCTGTTAGTGACCTACAGAAGTACCATTGTGCCAGAGACATGGGGGAAGGTAGCTGTACTCCCTTTGCTTTATATTGGAAGATAGCATCTGAACAGCGGCAGAAGATGAGTATGAAATGGGAAAAGAGTGAAATTCCGATGTGTTTCCCTTCGACCTTATTTCAGATTAAATCTTTCTTCAACACAAATTAGGAATGATGACCCTACCCTACGTTAAATAAAAGTAGATCAAGAAGGCATGAAATAAATGTTACGTCTCCTGGAAATGTTAACTTATGATGAAGTAACCTATGTTCAAAGTCATGCTGATAGGTCATCAAGTGCTGAATGTTTTCACAAATCTCATTTAAATGTCCACTGTTTATGGTTTCATTCTAGAACTATGAAGACCAAGAGCACAGTGAACAAGAGAGCGAGGAAGAAGAAGAAGGTGAGGAGGATGACATCACGAGTGCCGATTCGGAGGAAAGTGAGGAAGAGGATGAAGCTGAACATGAGGACGATCAGCAGAATGTCACCAGGCAAGAACAGCTTGAGTGGGATGATTCAACACTTCCTTATTAAGAGGCCATTCTGATCATTCAAGTCCTCAAACAAGATTTTTTGATGCCCAGCAATGTTTGGAAAGTGGTATGATCAGAAGTTATTTAGATTGCTAATGCTGGTAACGTGTAAAGAACTTTCAGGGTGTTTTCTGAATTTTGAAGTGATTTGCAATGACATATCATGATCTGGGTCCAAGAGTCGACATTAAACAATAGTTATAATGCCTGTCTTTCCTTTATTCTCTCTGGGTGTTCTTTTTGTGGTGACCTGAATGTTTTATCTTTGCACCAAGAACGATCAACTTTGTGAAATCATGTACCGGTATCTGTAACTTGAGATTTTCTGAAGTACTTTATTTATTTGTAATAAAAAAAATCTTTCTCCATTGGGTCATGCTGACATTTGAGCCAATGGAGGAATTTTAAAAATGAAAAGTCAAATTTTATATTTCATGATGTAAATACCATGCTGAAAAGAAGCAAAAGAAAGCAGTAGCTCAGATATGTCTGCTCCAGGGTTCATCTGTTGAAAGAATTCAAGTTCTATAGTGATTATTTTGCATAAGTTATGAACCATAAACATCTGTCTTCATTCTACTGAATTATATATGGAATTTTAAATCCAAATAAGTAACATTTTGTTTGAGGTAGTATTTTTTTTAGTTGATTTAGTGAGAAGCCATCTTCACAGAAAAAAGTGCTGGACAACTTTTTATTTTCCGGAGGATGGAGCTGAACTGAGCTGTGTATTTATTTTAAAACAAATGATGGATTATCTATCAGATGTGATTCATATAATCATATAAATGATTTGCCAAAACCTTTTCTTCAAATTGGAATGTTGTAAAACCTTAAAACAGCAATTCACGTGAGCTAAAGTTAGACGAGAATGATTATTGCCTTTTCATAATTTCCCAGAGTCACTGCAGCAAAACAAACTCCTGTGTAACTGACCCCTCATCTTAGATGATTTGACATATTATAAATTCACTTATGTAGATTGCAATTTCATGCAATCTTCAAATCTGAAGGTGCAATTTACACAACCATTTTATTGACTGTCTGTGGGTGTGACTTGTACATCAATATTCCCAAATCACTAGATTTTGTGATATCTATGGACTTTTGTGGACATTTTCTAACCCTTCACCATGACATGTGAGTGAAAGTCATCATTCTGACAGATCTTGGAATCTGAGACCATGACACTCCACTGCAACACTGATAGTGGAAAAGCAAACTAAAACACTGGTATATATTATAGTTGAGGTTTTAGGGTAATATTAGCAGGCAGCTCAAGTTTTGTCTGTCCTCAGTCATGTAAAAACATTATTATTCTTTGTGTTATCCAAGAGTTATTTTAAATTGCACGGCCATCATCTGTAAATGTAGTTATTGCTGCAAGAGATTATCCTCTTTATTACAATTAAGTCTTAAAGAGCAATTCTTCAGTTGATGTACTTGAGTACAATTGGAAATACCCAGTATCGAAGTTAAGAAAGACACTTCCCATTCAGTTAGTAATACAGTTTGTTACTTTCAGATTGCAATGATTCATCAATCTCCCTGGAAGAAAAGTTACTCTGTACAAATGGGCAACGCTGGGTGGTAAACTGGTTAAGTTAAAATTATCTCCAAAATCTTTTGCTATGACTGATAACTACAGTGGTTTGAGTAGATCTGACCTCACAGGAAGACATGGTTGACCAATCAAAAATGTCTTTTGCAATTGCCCCATAATCTTTAATGAACTGAGTGAACTGGAGTTTATTTAAACTTATCTCCAAATGGACTACTGTAATGTGCTATCTTGTTCTGTGGATGACACATTTCCAGTTCACCTTGGTTTAAAGGGGAGATTTAATGATATTGATGCCCATCCTTTATAAGCATATGTATTTTCTGGCCGTTTCATTGGTCTTTTGTGCAAGTTACAGTGGGAGGCCAGTGAAATGCTGACAGAATTCCAGTACCGGGAAAACTTGTGTGTGCCAATCTGATACCTTGATATAAACAGGTATGATCTCGTCTAGTCTAAGTCTTCATTTAACTAACCCAAGGGATATTACTTACTGAGCTAAGATATGGTATAGGCTATGCAATCAGTCCTACTATAAGCCATTTTCAGAAACACCTATGTAGCTTCATTCAGTCACTTTCCTGACCAATGCAATATACTTGTGTCAAACTGCAAGCTCCACATTCAAGTAAATTAAGTTCCCTTTCTATCAAAGACAAGTTGTTTATAATTTACTGTAACTACTACTATCAGTAATTTGACTCTGAAATTTGAACAGTGCATTTGTAAATATGTGGATTGTGATTTTTGAATTTAACTTATCTGTATTTGCCTTTATCTGGAGTTGTAATATCCCCTACATAATATCAACATTTATATTGTTCTTATGATGTAGCCTCTGCTTTTACATTATTGAATATGTTACAAATTTTCAATTTAAGCAGACAAGTAATCAATTCAATTTAATTTCAGCAGAGGTTTAAAAGTAGTAAAATGGACATGAGCATATGATCAGTTCATTTGACGCAAACAAAAAGCAACTCACAATCATAATATTTTTGTTGCAGTGAACAAGAAATGATGTATCTGATTATCAATGACTGATTGTTGCTATGCTGGCCATGTGCAGCCACTGAGAATGTGCCAGCATACAAATTAGAACTTGAGGCCCTCAGAAAACAAAAGCTCAAACTAGTAATTGTTTTCATAATGACTCATTATTACAGATGGAGAATATGATGCTGTTATTTGTGTGTAACATCTTTTATTTGGCCGTAGAATAATGATGATGATGATGTAAGTCAATTCGTTTGTATGGGGATTGGTTTGGAGGTAAGAATCAGAGTAATGGGTATGTGCACCAGTTGGTAAAGTATGACGAGTGATGTCCCCAGGGCTGGGGGCTCAGCTTTTCATTGTATTTATCAATGACTTAAATGAAGAAGTAGAGTGGCTGAGGATACCAAATGGTGTTATTAGTGTGGGAGACATTGATAGTGAGCAGAACTGTTGCAGATAGAGCTGTGAATGGGGAAATGTGCTGCCATTCATGGACCTATGAGTGGTAGATCAGACTATTTTTAAAATGGTGAGAAGCTAGGCGGTATGGATGAGCAGAAAGGTTTAGGAGCTTATGTACATAATTAAAAAACAAGTGGGCAGATAGAAAATAGAATGGGTGTCATTGCTAAAACCAATGCATTTTGATATATGTAAATTAATTGATATTGGAATAGATTAAAGTTTCAACTTTTGGAGAAGTGACGAGTATTGAGGATGATGTAAGTGAACTGCAACAGGATAGAGATGGACTTGGAGAATGGGCAGACAAGTGACTGGTGAAATTTTCTGTAGAGGAGCGTGTGTTGATGCATTTTGGCAGAAAATGTAGGAAGGAATTAGACTAAATGGCACAATTTTGAAGAATGTACAAGTATAGAGGGACCTGGGAGTGCTTTGATCTTTGAATATTGCAGGACATATTGAGAAAGTGGTTAGCAAGGTATACAGGAGCTTGGGCTCCATGAAAAGAGACGTTGAGCCCTATTTTACAATTTTGATTCAAAGTGCTGGGTGGACATGAAACTGGCAGTGTTTGAGATCCGACTTTGAGACCCATTCTGAGGCACCCCCATATGCACTCTGCCTTCAAAAATAGCAGCGAATCCAAGTCATGCTGCATAAGTCTGTGGGCGGGGCTTAACGCACCCAAAACCCTGCAGCTCCGATTGGCATTTCCAACTGCACACGTACAGAAAAAAAAATAGAAAGTCACTCCCCTGCCACATCACTCCTGTACAGGATAATGCTTCCTCCTGGCCCTCAAAGACATTGCCCCAGCCCCACAACCTTACTAACCCCTTTATCCCCTACACCCTTCTGTACCCAGAATGATCATGGGCTATTTGCCCCTCCTTCTGCTGATCTCAGGCAAAGTGATGTACCCACACCCTTCCTTCCGCCCCCACTGACCTTAAAAAAGTGAACCCCCCCCTACCCCCATCCCAGATTTTCCCACACAAGACTCCCATCTCCTCCAGACTCGATGGTTGTATGTTGCCTTCCTGTCTCTCCCCTGTCCCCAGTCATTGAGGCACTGATCAACCACCACCACCGCACCCCCCTCCCCCAACCATCAGCACACCTTCCCCTCGGTGCTAACAAGCAAACTGTATGTAACTTGCTGGAATGCTCTTCCAAACTGCCTGTAACTGATCTGTCCTAACGAGGGGAGTCTCCATTAAAAAAAACCCAAGGATGGATCAGCAGGTGGGCAGTACACCCCCCAACCTGATTTACTGAGGGCGACGTGGGGAGATTGCTGGATGAGACAGAGACTAAACAGGATATCTTCCCTCCCCCCGGAATGCAGATCCAGGGGCCTGATGGTAATGCAGCCTGGGAGGCAGTTGCCATCTTGGTCAATGCTGTGGCACTGGCCACCAGAACAAGGAAGCAATACCGCAAGAAGGTCAATGACCTCATCCGGGCAGCAAAGGTAAGTACTAACCCCATCTATCATCTTCCCCCAAATCGTCCCCCCCAGATACTCCTATCTCAGCACCCTGCATGTTTCCAGCCCCCTGATCTCCAAGCATCTCTTTTCCACTCCTTCCAAGAGCTCACTGCATTTGCCCTTTGATCTGATAGTCTGCAGGAGTCACGCCATCATTTCTTTCATGGCTCCTTCTGTCTCCACAGGAGAAGACTGAGCATAACACCAGAGAGAGAGCAAAGACAGGGGGTGGTGAGCCAGATTTGTGGTTCTCACCTTCTTTAAAGAGCAGTGCTGGAGACATCCAAGGAAGGGCGATGCGGACTATCGGCGACAGTGTGGTCAGGCTGGAGTTGAGAAGTGAGCACCTGTCAATCTTCCACTCAATTTGAGGCAACTTCTCAGGGGCATAAGATTGCGAGGGTGCAAGTGGCAAGGTTTAAAGGAAATATATGAGGTATGTTTATTTACAGAAAGGGTGGTAGGTGCCTGGAACTTGCTGCCCGGGGAGATCACAGAAGCAGATACAAGAGTGCCTGTCTTGCGTGGTTCCCCTGCCAACACTGCAAGGGTGACATTTGCAGTGGAAAGCCTTGACCAGGGGATACTCACTGAGTAGCAGGCTCCAAGCGATGGCAGACAATGGGCCACAGCTGAGAGACTGAACAGGATTCTCAAGGTTCAGCAGCCCATGGCTGAAAGGTTCGAGAGCTTGCAGGAGACCTATAGGACAGCACTGAGACACAGTGGGCATGGCAGCAGCCCTTGAGAACATGGCTCAGCCACAGAGAGTCATGGTTGAGGGGCTGCAGAGCATGGCCCAGTCTCGAGAGCATTTGCTGCTATCATTGAGGTGACTCTGGGGCTTCTGGAGCTCATCGTAGAAGCACCGCTGTCCCATGGAGTGACCCAAAGTAGGAGGAAGGGCTCGAGGGCATGCCAGAGTCTTCCAAGCAGATGGCAATGGCTGTGACTACACCTTCTGACTCTGCCCTTCCTGACACTGGGGCAGCAGGATGAGGAGAATGTCACGGAAATGTCCCAGATATCTGGAAGTTGGCCACGGTCCTCAAGATCCAGGGCCTCCAGAGGACACCTGCCACGTACATCACAGGCAATGGGGTGAGGTAGGCAGCTGGTCCCCTCCACCTTGATGTACATTCTGGGGAGACACTGAGACGTAGTTGCACTAAGATGGTATGGGTGAAGGGCTTCACTAGTTAGATAGATCTTGAAGCACTTTAATATTTTCCATTCACAAGTTTTTTTTGTTAAGAGCTCCGTTTAACTCTGATTCAGGCGCTCCATCAATGATGGTTAGTGAGGAGGTAAGTACCCAGTGTCTAATGACTCTCTGCTGCTTACATGAACAACAAAGAGAACAAAGAACAACACAGCATGGTGAACAGGCCCTTCAGCCCAATGAGACCACACCACCATTTTAACATGGGTCCTTTCTTGTGCCCATTTTCTTTCTTGAGTCAGTGGGAGCTTTGTGAGTATATGGGGGAGGGGAGGGGTAGTGGGGGGAGAGATCTTTTGCTCATCAGGGTGTCCGATGACTGATTTGCAGCATGGACCCTAGTTTCAGCACTGGGTCCTAGTGCACTCAGCACTCTGCCAGCTGAAAGGGTGTGCACAAAGCCCTTGCAAATTGCACTGCTGCAGCCTCTGAACTTTTCAAGAGTTGTGATTTGGGAAGCATGTGAATAGGGGAATGGGGGGATCTGTGATTCTGGGGAACACGTGGGCAGTATGGACAAAGACCTTGGATGGGCTAAGGGCGAGCAATGTTCTTTAACCTCTATACATGTTCCTGTCCATCTCCAACCAACCCCCGCTTCAGAGTGACAAGATGGTTTTTGCAATGCAATCAGTCGATCTTGTTGTTCCTTTGGTTGCTGCTGGAGTTGGAGGAAACATTGCAGGCTCAGGCGGCCCAGGCCTTACCACTTGCAGGAGTAGAGGGAGCCGACCACCAGAGGCAGGGGGTGACCACTATTCCCCTGGGGGGAGGGGATTGAGGGGGGGCGGTGAGACGCAGGAGACTGTAGGAGAAGAGAGCAGAGACCCTAGCAGTTCTGTGCACGCGTGTCATTTGAATAGATGTTGGACACCATGTGCCGCTGATGTCTCTGCCTCCAAAAACAGGCAGAGTAACACCAGTGCATCCTATTGCAGGACCTGGCACCTCGGAACTGGGGGGTGGGGAGGTGTCCAACTCTTGGTCAAATTGATGGCCACTCTCAACTTTTATCTTACTGGCTCCATCCACCTGTGACTAATTTTTCTCGGGTTTGTCTCAAATAGAAATCCTCTTTCATTGACAATTGCTGGAGCAATGCTTCATGTTGTTGGGGAGGCCTCTCAATGCTATGTCAATGAGGAAAGGTAGTCATTGGTTGCCCCAGATTCACGAGCGATTTCTTCCCCTCCCCCACCCCACCTGCCCCAGGGCCCTGTATGGGGGTTTCAGATCCCTTACCCATTTACACAGACATGGGCCCAGGTGCCAGTGTGCATGCTCTGGTGATGGGGGATGTTTTGTTGAAAGGTTTGGTTGGAGAAGCTAGAGTTATTCCCCTTTGATCAAAGTAAATTGAGGGCAGATTTGACAGAAGTGTACAACAATAAGATAGATTTGGATATGTTTGATGAGGAAATACAGTTTCCATTAGCTGAAGATACAAGAACTAGGAGATACAGATTTAAGGTTTTCGGCAAGAAGTGCACAGGGTTTGTGAAGTACTTTTTTTTTAAATAGCAAGTGGTAATGTCCTAGAACTTGGTGCCTACGAAGGTGATGGATGGAAGGAGAGACAATCAATGATTGGGAAATTGAGTCAGCATTTTTATGGTTACGTATGCGAAGTAGGGAAATGTACTGACTGGATTAATCTACAGAGAATGGATAAAGACCCAGTGGGCCGAATGCCCTCCTCCTATGCTGTAAATGATTCCATGACTATAAAAAGCTAACAAAAAGCCTATGTGTCAAGGGGGCTGAAATACATTGAGGTGAAAATTACGTTGGGGTATATTTTCTGATCCTGCCTGCCAGGGGAACTGTTACAGGTGGGCTGGAAAATTTGACAGACTGTTATAAGATCTGCTGACCTCAGATGAGCATTTGGGGTGGGCATGACCAGAAAATCCCACCCATTAGCTTTGTATAAAGCTCTGTTTAGATCCAACAGAAATACTGAGTTCCGTTCTGGACACTGCACCTCATAAAGGATATACTGGTCTTGGACAAACAAATGCATAAGAATGATACCAAGGCTAAAAGGGTTATATTAGGGGAACAAGGACAAGATCTCTATTTCTTCCAGTACAGAAGATTAAGGAGAGAACCAATTAAGATGTTTTAAGATGATTAAATGATTTAATCGGGTAGATAGAGGGGAGATATTTCATTTGGGGCAGATTCCAGATCAAGGAGAGATCCTTAAATTAGAGTTTAGCCATTTAGGGATCAGAAAACAGATATTCATGAATGATAGTGGAAATCTGGAACTCTGCAAACCAGCCGATCTCGCCCCACTCCACCCTGTCACCCCTCCACACCCAAAAAAACAGTTGAGTCTAGGTTAATTGAGATTTCCAAAACTGTAATGGATAGACTTGCTTAGGTAAGACATGAATATTAAATATTGTGGAATAAAGGCAAGTAAATGGATACAGGTGATGTGTGACCTAATGAAATAGCAGAATAGATTCAAAGGGTTGAATGGCCTTCTGTTCATGATTCTAACATAGGCATCATACTTTCAAGTTTGTATCATGCAGGACTTTTGTGCAATTTTCAGGAAATTTACACAATTCATGTGATAAACATGAGTTCATCCATTTTCTGTTCTCCAAATAGTGTTAAATTTTATTCAACATAGTCAGTTTACAATGCTGAGATTGTGAAACCGGGACCTTCATAAGTCATACCTTACGTGAAAGGATTAAAAGTGCAGGTGAATGCAGCAGACCATTCAGTACAGTGCCATTTGTTCCAGGCAGCACTGCTGCCCCACAGCACCAACTGCCAGTCGGTACTGCTGTCTCACAGCACCAGGGACCCAGGTTTGATTCCGGGCTTGGGTGACTACCTGTGCAGAGTCTGCATATTCTCCCTGTGTCTGCATGGGTTTCCTCCCACAGTCCAAAGATGTGCTATTTAGGTGCATTGGCCATGCTAAATTCTCCCTCAGTTTATCTGAACTGGTGCTGGAGTATGGCAACTAGAGGATTTTCACAGTAACTACATTGCAGTGCTTACATTAACATTGCAATGAAGTTACTGTGAAAATCCCCAAGTCATCACACTCCAGCACCTGTTCAAATACAGTGAGGGAGAATTTGGCATGGCCAATGCACCTAAGCAGCACATCTTTCAGACTGAGGGAGGAAACTGGAGCACCAGGAGGAAACCTATGCAGACGCGAGGCCTAGAATCAAACCAAGGTTCTTAGCACTGTAAGGCAACAATGCTAACCATTATGCCATCATGTTGCCTCATCAGACCAGATGGGACTGAGCTGTCACCCAGTGTGCATTCCATTTCAGTGAAAAAGGAGTGATGCTAAGGCATGCTGCAGTGTAATAATTAATTATTTAAAATACTGTCTTTGTACTGTTCTGCAGAGACTAATAATTTAATAATTGCTTCTGAAGTTAGATCAGCATGAAATTGTGTAAAGCATTGATTGCAAGATCTGTAGCTGTTTATAGAAATGAAATGTTGATACATCTGTACAAAATAATACAGAAACAAATCTTTACTGCATTTCAATTTGCTATTATAAGTTTCAGATCATCAGCTCTGATGTGTGTTTGCTTCCATCACTTTATGTGCACAAACTTTCTGGGACAACTGCTTTACAATCAGACACAAGGATAACGTAACCTTGAGTGAGCACAATCGGAGTACAGACCCTGAGCTGAAGAGTAAGAAATAAACAGATCTAAATTTCTTTTGACTTATCAACTGATCGAATGCCAGTTGAGTACATCAGTACTTCACTAAAGCTTAATCAAGTAATTGTTGCTTGTGCGTAGACTATGTGTATAAGCGGGAAAAAAAAGTTTTTATTGATACTGCTGTTATAACTTTCTAGTGTTGTGACTTGTCATTTTAACTTTATTTTTTAGCAGCTTGAGATTTACCATCTTGTGCAGCATAAAATGGATGCCTGTTATTGTACTGCTACATTTTTTTTCTATGTTAAAATAAATCTGTGTAAATTATCTGGCTTGTCATCAACATTGCCTGCAGATGTCAGTCCATAGATCTGACATAAATGTTTGAGATTGCCAGATCTTACTTCCCCCTTTTTGTAAAAATCCCCTGATGGTACACAATCTATCAGCTGTAAAACAGAAGTGACTAACTATGCCAAAGAGGCTAACTAGTTTCTTTAACATACCAAGGCACACACAGTAGTTCGACAAAATGTAAAATGCTAATAAATTTGAAATAAAAGTATTTGCCCCAAAAATTGCTTTCTTATGTGTGTTATTTGTGCATAGATTATTGTTTAAATGCTGATTTCCAGTGGTATTTCCACATTTGTTAAAAGTGTATTCAACAATCATAGTATCAGGAACAAATAAGGAATTTAAAAGAAAACTTAAAAATATCTATTTTGTGAAAAAAGGTTTCATCCTGTAATTCTCCCAGAAACTCGTGTATTCCTTTTCATTAGGTGAGATTAGACAATTTTATTCTGAGATTAATTCCAACCATTGATTCATTCCCTGTTTTAATTACTTTTTATAGTACATGCACTTAGTATCACACTACATATGAGTTTAAAACTTGGGCTGAAATACCATTGAGTATTTGAGAGGTTATTGTGATGCCAGCACTAGGGATAGTCTTGTCAGATGGAGTTTAATGGTGCCTGATTTCTCTGTGCCCCTGCCTAAAAAGATGAAGCCTGTTGAGGGGAACACCCACTGACCTTGTTGCCATTTAATGGTCAGGTGGCTGTTAATAGATTTGAGGCAGTATTTCCATTCTTTGTGATCTAAATAACTTGCCTCAGAGAGCTGCTGGCTTCCAGCTCTTCAGAGCAGAGATATGCCGGGTGTGATCAACATTTGGGTGTTTATTTAGGGTCTCGCAACCTAGAGGTGCCAGTAAGGAGGGGAAAGGTTCTGAGGTTTCACAGGCTGTGAGGGAAGGGTAACACCTTGGAAGGAGTGGAACAGTAGGCCACTAGGCCTTGGAATCCACTTCCACTTCCACTTAAAGAGGGACCCACTTCCCCACCACTAGCCCATAAAGGGAAACCTGCAGGTCTGGGCTCTTTGTGTGGACATCTCCTACTGCTGTTTATACTCCAGTAGTGGAATGAGGCCCATAAGTGGGCTTTGAGTGCTGTTTTAAAAGGTCTAATTTGGCCCACTATTAGGCATGCTTCCCAGGCCATCTCCTGTGTTGGTAGAAGTGGACGAGTAAACAGTAGACAGACCACCCATTGAATTTAACAAGTCCTCCTTATCTTTAAATTTGTTGGCAGGATATAATTCTGTAAAGACAAGCAAGTTTTTTATATAATTAATTTTGATAATGGGGATATCACTGGCAGTTAGCCAACTGAAGTGACTCCTGCAAATTCTAATATGAAGTTTGAGAAGTTGATTGAGATTTGGAGTTTTCGAAAGGAATTTGGATGGCAAAAAGCAGAATTTAAGATAAAATGAAATAAGTTTTTAATCAGACTAGACCATTAAGTTAAGCAACACTTTTTCATACAAAAGGCAAGTAGAAATGTGGAACTCCTTCATACAAAAAAAAGTTAGCTCGACTAATCATTGTAAACCTTTGATAGATTCTTTCTAAACAAAGCTATATAAGGATATCAGGTGGATGGAGTTGAGATACCAAACAGTTATAATCTCACTGATGATGAAACAGGTATGAGAGACTGAATGGCTTGCCCCATTCCTTTGTTTCAATTACACTTAGCATGTGACTCTTGAGATGCAGTTATAGATTACATAGGAAAAACAATTCATTGCATGAAGGATTTCAAGCTGTTTAGACATGTGATGATATGTGTTGCTAAAGAAATGCAAGTAATAGTTTGCTCATTAAATGGTATGTGTTGTTCATTGTAGTGGCATAAATTCATATAATTATTTATCATTCTGGCCCATATTCTGGATGGCATTTTTTTACTTCAGTATGACAAAGGATCATTGAATTTGTATCTTAGTGTCTAATAGAATCTTTGAATTATGATGAAAAACTTAATGATGACATCAGATTGCAAGAGTAGTCATTTCATTATGCATAATTACTTGAAGTTCCATATCTTTTTTAGGTTTTTTTTTAAGTGATACAGAAAATATTCTCTCTATTTATAACATAGCTGTTGGTGATGACATGGTAGGATAAGATTATAACCTAATGGTATTCAAATTATTTATCATGAGCACTGACAGCAGTTCAGCCAGTCCTACACTGAATCAAGCTGGATTCTGCATATATACATTCCAGACTGGGCATTTGCATCTGCCATATGAAATTTCAGTTGTTACTTGGTGCTCAGTTTTCAATATTTGACTGATGTATGTTCAGTTTTCAATCATCCATTTTTTGCCTTTTGATACTTTATCTTAAATCAAAAGAGCCAATTCAACTTAAGCCCAATCATTGTTCCCACATGAGGGACAAACCTCCACGCTGGCAAGAAAAGGATGTTGCATTCTATCTTGGGCTCAATCAAACAAGATCCAAACTTGATAAGATGAGTCATTGCACCCTCTCCTGGGTTTCTGCTAACACTTCACCTTAGGCAAAAAGTTGAGATTTGCATCAGTAAAAGCCTCATTCAATCTCACTATCTACCTTGATCCAATACCCTATCTTAGGCAAACCACAATTGCAGATGTCAGTGCACCCCAAGTGCAATGGGATAGCCTCATCCTCCTCCTGATCATGGTTTCAATCTTGCAGGTGGGCAATAAATGTAAATCTTTGGCAACCATATATTGAAAGGGGTAAGTAGTTGAAGTAGTGTGCATAACACTTTATAGAACATAGAACACTACAGCACAAACAGATCCTTCGGCCCACGAGTTGCGCCGATCACATCTAAAACTACCAATCCACAGACCTATCTATAACCCCCTATCCCATTCATTTCCATATACTCATCCAGAAGTCTTTTAAAAGACCCCAGCAAGTTTACCTCTACTACGTCCGACAGCAGCTGATTCCATTCACTCACCACCCTCTGAGTGAAAAACTTACCCCTAACATCCCCTCTGTATTTGCTTCCCTGCACCTTAAATCTGTGTCCTCTCGTATTGACCATTTCAGCTCGGGGAAATAGCCTCTGAGAATCCACCCTATCTATTCCTCTCAACATTTTATAAACCTCTATCAGGTCGCCTCTCAACCTACGTCTCTCCAGAGAGAAGAGTCCCAGCTCCCTCAACCTATCTTCATAAGGCATGCCTCCAAATCCAGGCAGCATCCTTGTAAATGTCCTCTGCACTCTTTCAATAGTTTCTACATCCTTCCTATAGTGAGGCAACCAGAACTGCACACAGTAATCCAAGTGGGGTCTGACAAGGGTCTTATAAAGCTGCATCATTACCTCCTGACTCCTAAACTCAATCCCTCGATTAATGAAGGCCAGTACACCATATGCCTTCTTGGCCACTTCCTCCACCTGCGAGGCTGATTTAAGAGTCCTATGGACCCGGACCCCAAGATCCTTTTGCTCTACAACACAGCTAAGACTCCTACCCCATATATTGTACTCCTTCATGCCATTATTCTTGCCAAAATGGACCACTACACATTTATCCGCGTTGAAGTCCATCTGCCGCTTCTCCGCCCAGTCTTGCATCCTGCCTATGTCCCGCTGCAACTTTTGACATCCCTCCAGACCATCCACAACACCACCGACCTTTGTATCGTCAGCGAACTTACTAACCCACCCCTCCACTTCCTCATCCAGGTCATTTATGAAAATGACAAACAGCAGGGGTCCCAGAACAGATCCCTGGGGCACTCCACTGGTGACCGACATCCATGCAGAAAAAGACCCATCCACAAGAACTCTCTGCCTTCTGCCGGCAAGCCAGTTCTGGATCCACAAGGCCAAAGCCCCTTGGATCCCATGCCCTCTTACCTTCTCAAGAAGCCTTGCTAAAGTCCATGTACACCACGTCCACCGCTCTTCCTTCGTCAATGTGTTCAGTCACATTTTCGAAGAACTCAACTAGGCTCGTAAGGCACGACCTGCCCTTGACAAAACCATCAATTATTTGACAAAACTATTTATGATCAGTCTAAACTTCTCCAAATGTTCATAAATCTTATCCCTCAGAAGCCTCTCCATCAGCTTACCAACCACTGAAGTCAGACTCACCGGTCACATTATGGTCACCAAATTAAATTTTGTATTTTATAGTGGTGCAAGTTTGCCACTTGCCACTAATATGGTTTCTCAGCTATCATGCAGTCATTGAAGTAGTTCAGGTCACCCTGTTTAAAATTTGAATTGTTTTTCAGTCATTTCATGTGCTAATCGTGAACCGTAAGAGTTGCCATTTTGGATTTAGTGACTTTGTCTTTCCTTTGCAGCTTTCACAATCAGTTTGTCTCACATCATGCACACGTCACTAAGCTTTCAGAAGTTGTTAGTCTCATTTTGGTTCAGGCTTCGTTTCCCAGGAGCTGCAGTGGCTGAGGCTTTTATGGTCCAGGGAGAGTTCAATCTCTGATCAGACTTAAAGAGGAAGTCTCAGCATCAGCACTTTGAATCGAAACAGACACAAAGAAATATGATTATTTGTAATATCCTCCTTCTCTCCCAGTCTATTGTGCTGAATTGATGCTTGAAAAGCTGGCACTTAGGATAAGAGCAGAGAAAGTGGCTTGATCAATTCCTGCATCTGACAAGGAAGAACTGAAGTAACAGCACTCATTTGAAGTAGCACAATCACTGGCGCATGCTGGATAAATAAATTTGCTGCTAATGCATCAGTTTTTATAATCCAGCTACCATCTCCGCTCTTGTACCTGAAAGGTGGTGGTGGCCGGAGTGTTCGCTGCACCAAGCAAAAACAATTTTTTTGGAAGAACCAAACAAGAATTAACTGAGGGAAAAGAAGAGCATGTTAAAATTAGTCACAATATTTTCAACAGCAGAACTTTAGGAGACACTGTTACCATGGATGCAAAAGCAAAAAGAGGTTATGTGTATGCTGCACAAAGGACTGAGAGATAAGCATATGTAAAATGATAGAATTATTGTCCAGACATACTGCACACATTCATTCACAGATCCAGGCTATCTTCACCTAGCAAACAGGCTTGCTCCATCCTGTTGACAAGTAAACAGGGAAGGATTTTTAAAGGAAGAAGCTTTGCATTTTCACAACATTTGGAATGGTTTTAATGGGTAAATTGACAAAAAGGAAATTTGTCATGAGGTTTAACTGCTACCTCTAGTGTTTAAAGTAAAGCTGGTTCTTAATCACAGCTTAAAGAATCTCATGCAAGTTATTTCCCTAGAGGTTTCGACAAGATGGCTTGATCGATTAAATATTAGCTCATCTCTGTTGAAAATCGTAAATAATGTGCAATCTTTTTTCTTTACATATTATCATTTGTTTATTTAAAAATGGTTGGATTTGTTTGCAAGTTTGGACAAGCCAAAGACCCTGGGCTTAGACAGTGAAAAGCTGAATGATTTGCACACAAAAGAAAATTCCAGATTTGATTTCTTCAATATCTGCTCTGAGTTAGCTGATCTCTAATGAAGATGGCAGTGCAAAAGCATTGTGAAGAAAATGGACCAGTGTGATGATGTGAATCATACTGAAGTGAATGCCTGTTGCAGGGATATGTTGAGTTTGGTTCTGTTGTATTTTGCTGCTGAACAGTCCAGTGAAACTCACTGCCAAAATTCACGCTTTAAAATCTGGATAAATGATGGACATAGTATCGTACAGCCCAAACTCTATGCCAGCTTCACACATGCCTCCACTGATTCTATTTCCTCTATCACACATCCTTTCTTCTTTATTCTAACTTAGCATTTAAGCTATTGTCTTAACCACCCCCATGTGATAGCATGTTTCAGATTCTCACCACTCTTGATAACAAAGGTGAAATTTAATTCTGACATTAGAAATTTTCTCTGTTATCCAGAAAGCTAGCAACAGCCTTGAATTGCCTCCTTGGTTCTGTGTGTTAAGGGCCTCTAAGTAGCCAGCTGTGAGCCTTCCTTGGATCGCAGGATTTCACCGACCTATAGCTGCCAGCCAGTTAAAGGTCAGCACTTCTCAATTGTGAGTAGCACAGCCAGGAGCAATGGTAGTGCCAACAATGCACCTATCAGCAGCCCAAGCTTGCCATGGGACCCAGGTCAAAGGTAAGTAAAGATGAAAGGAAGTCACTGGCAAGGGGAGGGCAAGGGAATTCAGAAGGAAGAGCAAAAGACTGGCTCTAAGTGGGCTCCCTCCATACCAATTTTGATTCTGAGTATCTGATAATGAGGGACACCCCTCCCCAGTAGCCTACAAGCAAATCCAGCAGTGGTGACTGCCTCCTAAGAGACTAGTCGAATACCCAGCAGCCTAGTGATGATCCCCTCAAGTAGATATTGATTGTCTACTTAAAGCCCTCAATGACATTGGAGCTGTAAAGCAGTGGGTAAAATCTTCCTGCCCATGACTTAATTGGAGCAGAGACTAAAAGATGACAGAGTCCCGTCCCCACATCCTGGATCCCAATTAAGTACCTACATGACACTAGACTCACTTTAAGGGAAAGCATTACATTTGGCGAAAGTTACTTCTGAATTCCTTATAAAATTAACTGTTGGCTATCTTTATTTAATTATCCCTAGTTATGGAGGCTCTTTGCAAATGGAAAAGTTTACACTCAGTCTATTGAGCTCATTGATAATTTAAAAAACTTTTATCTGGGCACTTGCAGAGAAAAGAGCCCAAACCCATTCAATCTTTCCTGATGGCTGTACTCCTGACGGCTGTACTCATTTAAACAAAGCATTTATAGAATGTTTGTCACCCTGGAAACCAGCTTTTGGATATTGACATTTATCTGTACATCTGCCCTTTGATGTATCATTTACACACAAATAATAGGAAGGACATTAGCCTCACAGTTGGTTTGACAGTGATCTGGTATTTTTGATTGCTTTATCCAAAAGTTGTGTCATTCCGTCATTGATTTAACAAAGATGGCATATCACTGTCTGCCATTTAGGAAGCCAAATGATATATTGACCTTTATGATGAAAGGATTTGAGTACAGGAATAAAGATGTCTTGGTGCAATTAAATAGAGCCTTGGTGAGATCATATCTGAAGAATTGTGTGCAGTGAGTCCTCTTACCTAAGGAAGGAAATACTTGCCAGAGAGGAAGTGAGATGTACAAAACTAATCCCTGGGTTGGCAGGAATGTTTTATGAGGCGAGATTGAGGTGACTGGGCTGTATTCCCTTGTTTTTCAAAAAATGAGAGGTGAACTCATTAAAATTAAAAAGAAACTGACAGGATATATCTCCTGGCTGGTGAGAGAAGAATTGGACATTTTCAGGTTAAGGGGCAAGCCATTTAAAATGTAGGTTAGGAGGAATTTATTCACTTACTGGGCAGCGAATGTTTAGAATTCTCTATCCCAATCGGCTGTTAAAGCTCAATCATTGAGTATGTTCAAAACATAAGTCGATAGATTTCTAGATATTAATGACGTAGAGAGATGCTAGGACAGTAACGTAAAATGGCATTGAGGTAGATAATCAGTATGATCTGAATGAATTGCGGAGTAGTACTGTCAGGCCAAAAGGCCTACTCCTGCTTATATTTCCTATGTTATTATGCCTCAGCATTCGCATGTATTGAATGTCTTGAAATTGTAATGATGGAAGCAAATTAACGTTGCCCCAGATATTTAGGGTCAGTAACTAAAAATGCAAGTACATATTCAATGATATAGAATTGTTAATTACTACAACCTTGATGTCACATTTGACCCCAAAATTGAGCTTTGAACCTTTTTTTGTAGGGCAACCCAGGGAGCATGGGCTGCAGCAGGGGAGGAAAGAATGGAAAGGATTAAACAGACAGCCGGATTATTCATACTATTGCAAACAGACACACAACAATTTACAAATAGCTGCATCTCAGAGAGCACTAAACAGTCACACATTAGGTGAGACTTTCTGAGGTTACAGCAACAATAAGAGAATTGATACCGCCGTGCTTGATAACTACATGCTTTAATATTGCAAACATATACTGATATGGTAGAAAATGATTAAAGATAAAGCACACAAGATAATGGATCAACATAATGTGATTAAAACAGAACTTTTAACAGATCTAAAATGACAATATGATAACCTTATCGAAATGTAGCATTTGGTAACACAAAAAAACATAAGCATGTGCAAGAACCTATGATTAGCAGAGTGGTTCAGAGAAAAGCTGGAGTGAGTACTGCTTTCCCTCATGCATGTTGAATAAAGCCAAGTTTGTTAAAGCTCTATACAGTCTCAGAGGACTCAGTTCATCTGTCCCCTCCAACAATCTTAGATTTGTGTCATCATTAAGATCACTTATTTACATCTCAGCAACATTCATCAGTTTCAACTCTATTCTCTTCTCATCTGTTGCTAAAACCCTTTGGATTTGACTATCCCAAGGCACTCCTGGCTAATCTCCCACATTCTGCTTTCTGTAAACTTGAGATCATTAAAACCTCACCCATGTCTTAATACGTAGCAAACCCTGTTCCCTATGCTCACTAATCTACTTTGGCTTCTTGTCAAGTAACATATTGATCTTAAAATTCTCTCCTCTGTTCCAAATTCCTTCCATGGCTATGCTGCTGCCAATTTCTGTAACCTCCTCTTGTGCACAACCCTCTTATTCTGGCCTCTAATTCTGGTTTCGTATGGATTCACGTTTGTATTTCCTCCACATTGGTTATCGAATCTAATATCTCTATGTATGTCAGTGTTCTACTTAGTTTTATGATTGTCCTATGACAAAGCCAGACTCTTGTTCCTTCAAGTTTGAATAATTTGGAACGATTTTAAAAATCGTTTAAAATTTTCAGTTCAAATATCAGTTCAAATTTTCATTTTTTTCTCAATTTTCTTTTGTCTTTTTTTCTCTTTTCTTTCTCTACCTCATTTGACATTGGATTTAGCCCCTTCAATTCACCATCCTTTCCAGTCCTTCCCATGTTTATTTCCCAATCCATAAATCATATTGGTTAAGAGGGATGCCCTGTTTGTTCTGTTGTTTACCGCGGTCTGATATCCTGCGACAGAACATATTGTTTCCCAATATTTTGATAAACTGAACTGCAAATTGGTGTGGACATACAGTTCAAAGCTTATTTCAGGATCAGTTCAAAAGTACAAAAGAGGAAAGAAAACAATAAAACAGCTATCCAAATTCCGTGTGCTTGAAGATGAACTTTCAAAGCTGGGAACCTCTCCAGTTCTCCTTCAGGTATCTTGGCTAAAACGAGTGGTGTTGGGGGCAAATGAAAAATTAGAGAAAGTAAGAGTACAGCAGAAAAATAGGTAAGTAGTAATAAATTTGGATTCAAAATCACTTCGATGAAAAATGACTAAATGTTGCTGATGAACAATGCCATAGCTGGATACCATCCAATAACTTGTCCATTCGCCATTTTTCAGATGTGTAAACAAAGATGTCAGTGGATTTTACAATTATGAGTGCGATCACAGCCAAGTTTTTTTTCCTCATACATGCATAATTTCCAGTTATGGTCATTGTTTAGTCACCAGGAATGAGCCCTGTACCTAATCCTTTCTGTTTCCCAATTCCCAAGCCAATTGCTTTGTGCCCAACAGTTTTGCAGCAAAGATAAGAGGTAAGAATAGATTTTTTACTTCATCCAACCTCTTACATCTTGTCTATTTTAGCAATGTCCAAACTCTGTCTTAATCCCAATTTCATCTTTGTGTCCCATAAAACCCTTTTCTCTTAGTTAAGCACCTCACTTTTAAACATCTCAGTTCTCTACATACTTAACTTTTGAGACAAAGTATTCAACGGTTTTGCAACCCTTTGTGCCAATATGTATTCTTTTCTCTGAATTTATTGTTAGCTTGGTTAGATTGAATTCAAAGATTCTGGCCTGGATTTTCTGGGCCTAAGTGCGCAGTGTCAGGAAATTTTCCAACTTAACACCCTCACTTTAGGAAAAGCTGTCCCACATGCGGGATCTGCTTTCCAAAGGGGCTAGCTGCATTCTGGAGTCAGGCCCACCACCCCAGACACATATCAAAAATAGCTAATCCTTTAATAGTCTCTTGGAGCTGTCAATCAAACTATGATAATGATAGATTGTTTAAGTAGTCAAGTCATAATAATACAAAGTATAATGACTATTATAAAGTTACGTCAATCATCATCAGTTGAAACAGCAATCATAGATTTTATTTTTTAACTCTGAGACAGTTTTATTCAAAGTTTAAAGGAGTAGTCCTGTTGAGTTCAGATCATCTCCATGTATGAGTCTACTGGCAAAATTGGATCTATTGATTATGGAGGTGGGATTTCAGATCCATGTTCCTGTTGCCATTTTGAATAAACTGTGGAATCCATGTCCCTTAGTATAGTTTAAATTCTCCTGTCTTGTCAAATATCTTCATTATTCTAAAGATTTCAATTAACCTCCTGATCAGGTGCAAGAAATATACACAATTGCCAATGTAACTTAATTCCTTAATCTCCACTAAAGTGAACAATTACTGGTTTCCATGGTATTTGTATTCCGTGGCTAGGATGTCCAAAATGGAAGAGTGATTTCAAAATTAGGTCTGACAAATGTTGTGTTGAATTACGTGTCCTTTATTTCACATTTTAAAATGTTGAGACAAAGATAAACATGCCAACAGGCAACCCAGTAATAATAAAAGGACCTTAGTAATCCAAATGACTCAACAACAGATTAGGCTGTGCAGTTGTCACCATGCCATCAGGATAAGCCTGTCATGAATATTCTAGGAATTTAAACACAGGTTTAGAAACTATTATTTGTTAGATTGTACTTGGCCAGTAGAAGGAACACACTTGTTGGATAAAATGTCTTTTTCTCATTCCATTATTTCTGACACATCGTGTTTGACTGCTGTTGCTTTACTCTGAACATTGGTGAAAGCCACTGAGTCACATTCAATAATTGGACTAGTTTGCTGCAGAGTCATGCACTTTAAGAAACTAGAAAGCATGAGAAGACTGCCAGAACATCTTGACACTTCAGGATAAGTTTTTGTAACTTTTCTTTAGATCTGTTCCATATTCTGAAGTCTGAAGTATGACTGAAATATTATTGCCTGAATTGTTAGCTTAAGATGTTCTTTCAAGCATTTTCACTTGAGTCTGAAATCTCTCCTAAAATACATTAATCTCCACCTGGGAGTTGAAAGCCGAAGTTGTAACATGTTCAATTCCCTGAGGTAAAACCGAGTGGAGTTCAATTTGATTTTATTCACTGTTCAGCTGTGTTAACTGAATACATGAATTGTGTTACAGCATCCTCGAGGAAACCATAAACCAAAGTAACCAAATTTACTAAATGAACAAATTACCAAAGATTTCCCTTTTTTCACAATGTTTACTCCAACGTGAATCTGAATCAACAGAAATTAAAAACCAATCAACAGGCAAATGATACTTCAAATAAAATGATAAACTTGATTCGAAATGCTTGACACAGGATACATCTTAGGTAACCACAAATATTCTCATCACTCCCTGCACAAATATAGCCCTGCGTAGCTACATTGTTCCACAATATACTGTACTTTATTCACTCAGTCTGAGTTAGGGGTCACATCCAATAACAGCTTTCACCTTCATGTTTCATGGGTACATTGTGCACACAATAGTGGCTGTTGATCTGCATTTCAAAGCAAACTTTCAGATATCATTTGACAACAAGCTGGAAGCTTATAGAGAGTGTAGACGGGATCTAAAAAGGGGTATTAGAAAGGCAAAAAGGGGCCATGAGGTGGCTCTGGCAGGTAGGATTAAAGAAAATCCAAAGGCATTTTACACCTATGTAAGGAGCAAAAGGATGGTTAGAGGCAAGATTGGACCTCTTAGGGACAGTGGAGGGGATCTATGCTTAGAGCCTGAGGGAATGGGGGAGATCCTGAATGAATACTTTGCGTCGGTATTCACGCAGGAGACTGGACAGATGTCTGTGCCTGATGTGACAAAGTTGAGGATTGGTTGAGGGAAATAAGGATTACGAGGAAAGAGGTGTTGGGGCTGTTAGGCAGCTTAAAGACATATAAAGCTCCGGGGCCTGATGGCATTTACCCCAGGCTGCTAAGGGAGTTGAGGGAAGACTTGGCTGGGCCTCTGACGCAAATCTTTGTCTCTTCCTTGGACACAGGTGAGGTCCCAGAGGACTGGAGGATAGCAAACGTAGTACCGTTGTTTAAAAAAGGTCAGAGGGATCACCCAGGGAACTATAGGCCGGTGAGCTTGACTTCAGTTATAGGTAAGCTAATGGAGAGGATCCTTAGGGACAGGATGTATGAGCATCTGGAGCGCTGCGATCTGATCAGGGATACGCAGCATGGCTTCGTCAAGGGGAAGTCTTGTCTTACGAATCTGGTGGAATTTTTGAAGAAGTGACAAAAACAGTTGATGAAGGACAGGCTGTTGATGTCGTCTACATGGATTTCAGTAAGGCGTTTGACAAGGTTCCTCATGGTAGACTGATAGAGAAGGTGAAGGCGCATGGGATACAGGGTCGGGTATGTAGATGGGTCGAAAACTGGCTCGGAAGGAGGAGACAGAGGGTAGTTGTGGAAGGTTCTTTTTCCAGCTGGAAGCCTGTCACTAGTGGAGTGCCACAAGGCTCAGTACTAGGTCCTCTTCTATTTGTGGTCTACATAAACGACTTGGAAGTAGGGGTAGGTGGTGAGATCAGCAAATTTGCTGATGACACCAAGGTGCTTGGATTGGCGGGTACAGAAGAGCAGTGTCAGGCAATACAACAGGACATAGACAGGTTGGTAGATTGGGCAGATAGATGGCAAATGGAATTTAATCCGGAAAAATGCGAGGTGATGCATTTTGGCCGGAAAAATGTAGAAGAGAATTATAGGATAAAAGGTAAAACTATAAGGAGCATAGAGACGCAGAGAGACTTGGGGGTGCAGGTTCACAAGTCTCTGAAGGTGTCCTCACAGGTGGAGAAGGTGACAAAGAAGGCGTATAGTATGTTAGCTTTCATAGAAAAGGGTATAGAATATAAGAGTAGGAGTTTGATGTTGCAGTTGTATACAACTTTGGTTAGGCCTCACTTGGAATACTGCGCCCAGTTCTGGTCTCCGTACTATCGGAAGGATGTGGAGTCCTTGGAGAGAGTGCAGAGGAGGTTTACCAGGATGCTGCCTGGTATGGAAGGACTGTCTTATGAGGAACGATTAGATAGACTGGGGTTGTTTTCCCTTGAAAGACGTCGGCTTAGAGGGGATCTCATAGAGGTGTATAAGATTATAAGGGGTATAGATAGAGTAAATGGAGGTAAACTTTTTCCACCTTTAGAAATGGATAGGACGAGAGGTCATGGCCATAGGGTGAGGGGGGCTATGTATAGGACGAATATTAGAGGGCAGTTTTTCACACAAAGGGTAGTGGGGGTGTGGAATGCACTGCCGAGTAAGGTGGTGGGAGCAGGCACGCTGGGGCTGTTTAAGGGTCTCTTGGACAGCCACATGAGCGGTATGCAGATAGAGGGATATATTAGGACTGTTTAACTACGGCTTTTTTCCACAGGTAATTCGGTCCATAATTTGAGCACGCATTCGGCAGGTGGTGCGGGTACAGCTCTTGGATGTTGATTCATGGGTTGCCTGGTACCTCATGTCGTATATGAGTGCTTTATGTGGACCACCTAAAGGGCACCATGACAGCTCAGAGACTATCGATGTGGCTGTGCAGACACTTGGAATTGGGCCGGTGTCTGCGGGAGTTTGCGCGTTCTCCCCGTGGTTGCGTGGGTTTTCTCCGGGCACTCCGGTTTCCTCCCACAACCCAAAAATTCGCTCTTAGGCTGATTGGGTAACAAATTGTCCCTATGGTGAAAATTTTCCAAATTAGGATTAATATATATATTATTATATAGGAATATTAAAATAGGATAATGTATTTGGTATTACGGTGGCGCGGGCTCGTTGGGCCGAAGGGCCTGTTTCCCGTGCTGTGTTGCTTAAAAAAAAACAAAAAGCCATCAAATGGGATTTGAAATAAAATGACACAGTGTTGAAATCACATCAACTGTGAACATGTATTCACTTTTTGTTATGTATTTAAAAGGGTTGCAGGTTACTTTGAAAGCTGATCATATGATCTGCTGCTGATATTGGGCATTGCCGCAGACGGCTGTTTTACTTTCAGTTTGGTATTCTGTGCAATGCAGAGAACATCTCTTCCAATTAAGTCTGTTGTGTGTTAATTTGAATCTGTATGTGTGTAACCCAAGTTTTTTTCTTTTGTAAAAAAACAATCCCCTAACATAGAACATTATACTTTTAAAGTGGTCAGAATCATTCAAATGACATCACCAGTATTCAACTAATGCAGAAAGATGTTATTGCAGAGTGCACCAGTGTGAATCACTCCAGACATCAGTAGGTAGAGCCTATTTCCACTGGAGAGACTAGTGCTGAACAAGCCATTGTGCACTTATTGATCTGTCAGTGCCCAGATCAGCCTAAGCATAGTGGCTCCTGTCTGCCAATCTCCTGATTGATGCCACTTCAAACACTGGCCAGCCCCATAATCAGAGTGGCAGCAGACCCTCCAGATCACCTGCTCCAGAGGCCCTGCCTCACATTAGTCCTTGCCCCATGCCTGATGGGTAGTTACAAGATGCCTCCTGGGCACTGATACTTTTCCCCTTGAGCAATATTGGGGGCCTGGGCTGGCACTGCCAATGTGGCAATGACCAGGGGGGCATTTCTGGCTCCTGGCCATCTGGAGCTCGTTTGCCCCCTTTCACTCCTGTGGGGTCGGGCCACCAGGTCCCTGCAATTGGAGAGCTATAGTAAACCCCATTGGAGTGAACTACTCCTGGCGGAATGGCAAGGCTAGCAGGCCCAGAGATTTCAGCATCAAGTTTACTAATAAGAACATAAGAGCTAGCAGCAGGTGTAGGCATCTGGCCCTTGAGCCTGCTCCGCCATTCAATAAGGTCATGGCTGACCTTTTTGTCCACTTACCTAGTCTCTCACCATAACTCTTAGTTCCTTTACCGTTCAAAAATTTATTTATACTTGCCTTAAAAACATACAATGTGGTAGTCTCAACTGCTTCACTAGCAGAGAATTCTACAGGTTCATAACCTTTTGTGTGAATAAGTTCCTCCTTAACTCATTCCTAAATCTGCTGCCCTTCATTTTGAGGCCATGGCCCCTAGTTCTAGTTTCACCCATCAGTGGAAACAACTTCTCTGCTTCCATCTTATCTATTCCCTTCATAATCTTAGATGTTTATTTAAGATTTCCCCCCTCATTCTTCTGAATTCCATTGAGTATAGCCCCAGTCTACACGGTCTCTCCTCATAAGTCAACTTTCTCAATTCCGGAATCAACCTAATGAATCTTCTCTGCGTGCCCTCCAGTACCAGTGTATCCTTTCACAATTAAGGAGGCCAAGACTTTACACAGTAGCCTCACCAGCACCTTATACAGCTGCAACTTAATCTTGCTGTTTTTAAACTCTGTTCCTCTTGCAATGAAGGACAAAATTCCATTTGATTTCTTAATTGCCTTCTGCACCTGCAAACCAACTCTTTGAGACAAGGACACCCAGGTCCCTCTGCACAGTAGCACGCTGCAATTTTTTTTACCATTTAAGTAATAGTCCATGTTGCTGTTATTCCTACCAAAATGAATGACCTCACATTTATCAACTCCATTTGCCAGACCGTTGTCCATTCACTTAGCTTATATTTTTCCCTTTGCAGACTTTCAGCATCCTTTGTATATTTTGTTCTGCCACTCATCACAGTGTCTACTCATCTTAGTATCATATGTGAATTTTGAGTACCTGAGTGCCAAGAACTGGTGGGCAACATGACCCAGGACAACAAGACAATGTACAGCTCACGTACAGCTCACCATCAGCAATGACGAGGAGCTATAAGATGTCACCAATTCTTCCTTGATTTCTCCTTTTCTGACCAGAAGCAAACTTCACCCAAATGTCATGAGGAGTCACCATAGCCCAAACTATGGGCCTAATTTTTCAGGCCCTTCCACTGTCCTAGAAAACAAGATATCCCAATGAGGTTTATACCTGAATGGGCAAGATTCAGAAAAAAACAAAAAGGTACTGTGAATACTTTTTTAAAGGAAAAAGATCCGCCACCAATGTTTGGCTCTCTCTCTTTCCCTTCTCCATTTTGTCCAGATCAAGTAATCAACTGTGCCAGAAACTACCACTGAACTGAGATTTCATAATAACGGCAACAGCTTCTGCATTTGACCAAATCAAAGAAACCAGCTAATTTAAACTAATCACAACACTTAAAATCTATGCCTCAACGACAGTCATATGATACTCATAACTGTTTTACCATTTTTTAAAAAATTGGACTATCCTTTATTTCTGACACCAGTGTGTGGGTGGATATGTGTGGTACCAAATGATTGTATGAGGGTTAAGTGCTTGACATTGTGTGAGCTTTAGTAGTTAATAGATCTGCCCTTTCTTTGACTTGAGGAAAGCATGTTTGGCTGTGTATTGCTCACAGCTTAAATAGTTATATCCATTCTGATTTGAGAAAAATATTTTCTCAAATTTTCTCTATCCTCATGAGAAAGAAATCTAAATATTTGTTGTGATGAATCAAAAATGTTGAATAAAAAAAAGCGAGTTCACCCCTTCTCACCTAGTCACAACAAGAGTCACGATGTGGCGATGCTGGCATTGGACTGGGGTAAACACAGTAAGAAGTCTCACAACACCAGGTTAAAGTCCAAAAGGTTTATTTGGTAGCAAAAGCCGCTAGCTTTTGGAGCCCTGCCCTTTCATCAGGCTAGTGGAAGTTCTATTCTAGAACTTTAACTTGGCGTTGTGAGACTTTTTACTGCCACAAGAGTGGTAGGTGGGTAGGATGACAGATGTGTGAGGTGAGCAGATGGATGAGATGGGAAAGGTGGCAGTTGGGCGAGTGGATAAGTAAGTTGCGGCGTGATGTCGGATCAAGGGATTCTTGGGTTGGATCACAGGGGGGTCAACCCAGGTCAGGTAGAAGTGGTGGGTGGGCAGGGGGAAGGCACAGTAGGATTGGGGCTATTCCCCTTAGATCACGGGTGTTGGGGCTGTTAAAGTGATAGTCAGGTGATGGGGGCTAGTAAAACAGGGGAGTTGAGGGTTCTGGGGAAGTTGTAAGGATCATTGTGAGTTACTGGGGAACTCAGTTGGATCATTACCCAGGAATGATACTGGTTTTCCTGTGTAAACTTTCCTGAGTAACCTTCCAGTTAAGTAAGTCAGTACTGTCTAAAGTCTCTGACTTTGACTTGGAGTTGGAGATGTTTTTGAGGGCCTTGGGGAACAGGGGAAATGCCCATTGGAATTCCCAGGAAATTCTCACAATTTTTGCATTGGAACTTTCGAGGGGTGCTATTGAACATCTTTCAGCATATGACAAACCTCCAACCATCTGGAGACAGGAAGATCTAGGCCTTTAAATGATAAAACAAAATTATTGGGAATCCTTTCAGTAATCAGTAGGGATCAAAGGATTCTGGTAGATGAAAGGACAATCCAGGAGGTGTTGGTAACCCTAAAACAATCTTACTCCAATTTACTATTTTGCCATCCTAGGAAAGCACCTCATTGAGTCTCTGATTTATTTACATAGTTTTCCAAGTTTTAAGTCCTTTTAGCCAGTTCACATAGTACCTCCAGGAATCCCTGTCTTCTTTTCAAACGACAGAAAGAATTGACTTTTTCTGAGGGTGATTTGCTTCTAATCTCCTTGCAAGAATTCTCTGTCCCCCTCTTTCTGTATCTGTCAGCTTTCTCTTTATATTTGCATGTGTGCATTAATTGCCTTCACTCTCCAGCTATGCTTTTGGCCTTTCTTTATTTTTAACCACAAAGCTCCTTTTTCTCAGTTCTGCTTCCTGTTGGTATGGAATCCATAGGCAATGGCGTAATAGCATTGTAACTGGACAAGTAATCCAGAGACCCAAGGTAACGCTCTGGGGACTTGGGTTCAATCCTACCATGCAGATGGTGAAATTTGAATTCAATAAAAATCTAGAATTAAAAGTCTAATGATGACCATGAAACCATTGCTGATTGTTGTGGTTCACTAATGTCTTTCAGGAAATCTGCTGTCCTCATCTGGTCTGGTCTACATGGGACTTCAGACCCACAGAAGTGTGGTTGATTCTTAACTGCTCACCTAATGGCCAAATCAGGGATGGGCAATAAATGCTGGTCAGCTAAAGACCCTGCATCCCATAGAAGGATAAGTAAAAATTTATACTACTTCCTTTCATTGGTTGCCAAGTCAGTAGTTCTTAATGTCCAAGAAAATTGCTCCTTTAACAACTGATGCAAACTCTTGAAAATCCTTGTCAAGCATTCTTAAAAACAATTAGAGATTCCACGGACCTTTTACAAATTTTCCTTGCTCTAATGCTTCTGGATCAAAGTTCATCTTAACTCTCTGTAGATTATATGGAAAATGGGATTTCTAGATGGGAAAATGCTTAGGAAATTAGAAACACAAAGGGCCTTGGGAGTCATTGTTCAAGATTCTCTTAATATTAACATGCAGGTTTGGTGGGCAGTTAGAAGACAAATGCAATGTTAGCATTTATATTGAGGGGGCTAGAATGCAGGAACAGGGATGTACTTCTGAGGCTGCGAAAGACTCCAGTCAGACCCCATTTGGAGGATTGTGAGTAGTTTTGGACTCCATATCTAAGAAAGGATATGGCCTTGGAAAGGGTTCAAGGGAGGTTCACAAGAATGATTCCTGGAATGAAGAGCTTGTTGTATGAGCAACGGTTGAGGACTTTAGTTCTGTACTCGTTGGAGTTTAGAAGGACGAGGGGGAATTTTACTGAAACTTACAGGATACTGCGATGCCTGGATAGAGTGGACGTGGAGAAGATGTTTGCAGTAATAGGAAAATCTAAATCCAGCAGGCATAACCTCAGGCTGAAGGGACAATCCTTTAAAACAGAGATGAGGAGGAATTTCTTCAGCCAGAGTGTGGTGAAACTGTGGAACTCCTTGTCACAAAAAGTTAAGGAGGCCAGGTCTTTGACTGTCTTTAAGACAGAGACAAATAAGTTTTTGATTGATAAGGGGACTAGGGATTATGGGGAAAATGCAAGAGAACAGGGATGAGAAAAAAAATCAACCACGATTGAATGGCGGAGCAGACTCAATGGACTGAGTGGCCTAATTCTGCTCCTATGTCTTATGGTCTTTTATGAATCTAAATGTCATAGTGAAGTCCCAGATTTCTTCTGTTTACTGTTCTATTAATTGAAGGGCAGAACAGTTGAGCAGATGTAACAACAACCTCCAGGGACATAAATAAATTGCGCCACATAACCATTTTTTTCTCTGATTGGACATCAGTTATGAAAAGGGGAATGGAGTGGGGTACAACAAAAATTGTGATGTGTTTTCAATAAAGTAGAAGTACGAAACTACATCCTAACAGCAAAGAATACAGGAGATTGGGCCAAAACTTTTATTGCTTTCCACTGTTCCATCTGGAAATATAGCAGGAAGGGAGAGAGAGAGAGGTGTTAAGTAGAAAATAGCAAAAGGCCAAATGTGAGAGAAAATGGATTGAGAAGCCTGAAGAAAACATCAAAAATGCCTTTCTGGACCATTCACATTCAAGGCAAGGCCAACAGATTTCACTTACTCTCGTCTTGAACCAGTCACCTTAAAATAATGTAAAAGGAAATGAGAGATTGAAAAGTCTAATTTTGAGGGAGATAACCATAAAGAAAAATTGAATCCTTAGAGTGCTTTCCGACAGGTAACGGAATAAATAGAAATGTGCTGAGCAGTGTGGAGAATGGTGAATTACACAGATAAAATATCATATGGAAAAAGGTCAACACTTTTAGATGCTTTGCTAACAGATTATTGATTGAAATGTGGTTTTGAAAACCGAGGGGAGTTTCAGGATAGACTCGGTACAAGGTTTCATTGTGAGCCACCTGAGGCTGTAAAACTTCATTTCATTCTGTGATTTCATAATGGATCCTGAGCCCATTTATTGTGTTCTGCTTGAATTTAGCCTCAGCACTTGTATATTTTTTGGACATTTATGGCTGGAATTGCTTTGATTTTTTTTGATGATTTGGTTGCAGAGGGACCCTGCATCAACGTTATGGTCTTGTACTGAAAACAGTGAACTGCAGATGCCACATAGGTTTCAATCTCAAGGCCACTTGCACTTCCATTTTTAATCAATGAAAGTGCTGACATTCTGCAGCTTCTCACTGACACTAATAATTCGGACTTCGTACAAGCATGTTAGAGATCAGCAGTTGTTAACCCATTAGGATTTTGCAAACAAGTCAATGGCAAGTAGGTTGGATAAAGCAGGAATATATTGATGTGCCAAATACGATGTGGGAATTTTTATTGTTCAGGTTGTAAACTATCCCACAACTAAAGTTCTAACCCAAGAAGGAGCACTTGGAAAACCGAGGAAATGGCTGAATGGTTAATTTTGAAGAAAATTTTTTGGCAAGAAATATAACAAGAGTTTTAGACAGAGTCCTGAAGTGTGTGCACGTATATGTGTGTACATGTATACGTGTGCGTGTATGTGTGAGAGAGACAGAGAGGGGGGGGAGGGGGCAGATGGTTCATTTTCATCTCAAATCCATACGATGAATGCAGGGAGTCTTGATGTGAGCTAAAGCCCAGCAGGTTTGGAAACCTCAACTGAATACCATTGGGGCCACAGACTTAACTGTTTTTCAAGTGTTTGATTAGTTGCTGCAGCTCTCCCATTAATGATGTTTCACCCATGGGTTCTATTACATGGTACAGGGAGATAGAATTGAAGATATCAGTTGCCACTATGGATTCACGGTTGAGGATTTGTTGAAAATGTTCTTTCCAGTGTTAACAGATGGCATTGTCATCCTGAAGAAGGGAGGCACCATCCTAGGGACAAAGGGATTTATTCCAATTGTCCTTGTCTAGGTATAGCCCTGGTAGCTTCAAAATAGCTCTGCAAGTCAACACAGTCAGTATAATGTTGGATCTCTTGGGCTTTTTCTACATACTACATGTCCTTTTCCTATCCAATTTATCTTTGGGCATCAACCTTGAACTGTTGGAATTTTACCTTCTTGAATTGTGATCTTGGATCATAACTGCACCTCCTCCCTTTGTTTTTCCAAGTAGGAAAGGGTGTTGATTTAGGAGATGCTGTTAAAGAAGTCTTGGTGAGTTTGTGTCATGCATCTTGTAAATGGTACATGCTACTACCGAAGTGTGCCAATAGTAGAGAGAGTGAATGTTTAAGGTGTTGAATGGAGTGATATGCAAGTGTGTTGCTTTGTCCTGGATGGTATTGAGCTTTTTCATTTTTAGAGCTGCTCCCATTTAGACGATGGAAAGTATTCCATCATACTTGTGACTTGTATCTTATAGGTGCTGGACACGAAGTGATGATTTCATTTGCTGCAGAATAGCTAGCCTCTTAACTGTTCTGTTAGCCACACTATTGAGTGGCTGGTCCAGC
This sequence comes from Sphyrna mokarran, assembly GCA_024679065.1. Classification (NCBI taxonomy): domain Eukaryota; kingdom Metazoa; phylum Chordata; class Chondrichthyes; order Carcharhiniformes; family Carcharhinidae; genus Sphyrna; species Sphyrna mokarran. The sequence goes on along the minus strand of JAGIQG010000003.1, from coordinate 43,279,312 downwards.
TGTAATTCTGCTGAATGGTAACCCCTAAAGAAGTCTGACACCATCCAGGATGAAGCAACCCACTTGATTGGAACCCTATTCACAAATATTCACTCCCTCCATCACCAATATGCAGTGGCAGCAGTATGTGCCATCTACAAGATGAACTGCAGGAACTCACCAAGATACATTAAGCAGCTCCATCTAAATCCATGACTGCTATCATCTGAAAAGACAAGGATAGCAGATACCTGGGAACACTACCATATGGAAATTCTCCTCCAAATCACTCACTATCCTGACTTGGATTTATTGCTATTCCTTTATTGTTGCTGGATCAAAATCCTGGAACTCCTTTCCATCAGCACTGTGGGTGTACCTATACCTCAGCGGCTGCTATGGTTCAAGAAGGCAACTAGAGATGGGTTATAAATGTCGGCCTAGCCAGTGACGTTCACATCCTGTACATTAATTTTTAAAAATAATTTTGGAGGATTTGGCAACAGTAATTCCATTGAATGTTAACAGAATTTCATTCTGTTTGGCAACAGTAATTCCATTGAATTAACAGGTATCTGCTTGGACACTCTCATTTTCAAGATGGTAATTGCCTGGCAATTACTTGGCATCAGTGTTATTTATTGTTTATCAGGCCAGCCTGGATTATCTCCAGTTCTTCTTGCATGTGAGTATGGAATGTGCCATTATCTAAAGAATTATTATGCAGTTGAACCTCAAGTGATCTTTAAGCTTATTGTGGAGGGATATCATTAAAGAGCAACTGAAGATATTTGGACTGAGAACATTGTCATAAGGACTTCCTACAAATATGATGGGGTTATGGTGATTGGCCTCTAATAACCACAACCATCTTTCTTTGTGCTAAATATTATTTCAGATATTGGCACTAGTTGTGTGATAGTTAGGTACAAATGAAGATAGGGAGTTATGAAATTGTGCGCAAAAATAGTGATAACATTTCAATGAGCAAGTCACACAGAGGTTTCAAAGGCTTCAGCTCTTGAATAGATAGATTAGTGATAAAAGGAGAAACTCAGGAATGAGGAGAAGGTGATATAAGAGTCAGAAGAGAGGTTAAACTGGAACAAGGAGATCAGAGACACTCTTTCTATCCTGATGGATTTTGCATACAACATGGTGAAAAATTTCTCCAATGGGCATACATTGCCATCCACATTGCATCAATCATTAAAACATTTGTTTAGTTCTGCTTTTTGCTTTCAATCTCCTAGCACAGGAATTTCCAACCTCCTGCCCTCAGGCCATACATTGCCTTCCAGCCCTGGTTTTCTAATCCTTGTGGTTTAAGTCACTGAGCTCTATTTGAAATGTTTTTTGCATTTGTTAGTTCGTTCTGTTCAGATTTTGTTTCAAAGTTCCAGAAAGACTGATGATGCTGCTGCCTCATTGGTGGATAAATCTGAAAAGAGAACATCTAAATCATGGAACTGCTACAATGCAGAAGGAAGCCATTTGGCCCATCCAGTCTACACTGACTCTGCAACTGAGGATCTTATCCAGTCCCACCGCTGCCCAATCCTCATAACCCCACATATTTACCCCGCTGATCTCTCTTGGTATTCAGGGTGTCCAGCAAAGATTTGCCAGACCAATTCCTGGAATGGCAGTATTGACACATGAAAAGAGACTGCATTGACTGGGCTTGTACTCATTGGAATTCAGAAGAATGAGAGAAGATCTCATAGAAACTTAGAAACTTTTGATCAGACTGGACAGACTTAATGTGGGAAGAATGTTCCCAATGTTGGGAAGTCCAAAACTAGGGATCATAGTCTAAGAATAAAAAGTAAACCATTCAGGACTGAGATAGAGAAGAATCTTCACTCAAATAGTTATGAACCTTTGGAATTCTCTACCACAGAAAGCTGTGGGGCTTGTTTGTTAAACGTGTTCAAGAGGGAGCTGAACATGGCCCCTATGTTTGGGTGGCACAGTAGCACAGTGGTTAGCACTGTTACCACACCGTGCCAGACACACAGTTTGATTCCTAGCTTGGGTCATTGTCTGTTGGGGGTACAATGTCCAATTTTATTAGTAACTGATGCTGCACCAGTAACACTGGTGTGAACTCCTACAGTTACATTCTGGTTTAGAACGAACAACTCAGATCTCATGCTGGGCTCCTCATGCAATTTGTTTAAGAGAGTTAAGCTAATAGTTGCTGTCTTTTTTTTTTGCACTGACTGTCCTAGTTGCTCCACTCTGCACCATACTTATAAGTGACCTTTTGTATTACAATGAAGCACACGCAATTCTTGCATCAAAGAACTTCTTCAGAGTGTTCTCCACATCGAAAACACATTTCAGCCCTCACCTCTTCTATCAGACACTGTTACACAATTTTCCACATTGCCAGGTAGATGCTCATGTTGCAACCATACTGAAACATCTTGGCAAAAGACACAGCAAGTTCTGGAGCACAAATCTATAATACTTTTGCTAGAATCTTGACAGAGCCAAAAACCTTTGCAGTATCCAGTGTCTTCAGCCTTTTCTTGATAACGAATTGGCTAAAAACTGACAATTATGATGCAGGAAACCGTTGAAGGAGGCCAAGTGGATCATCTCTGTCAAAGATTGTTGTAAATGCTTCAGCCTTGCTTTTTCTCACTGGTATGCTGGGCTTCGCCATCATTGAAGGTGAGGGTTATGAAGCCTCCTTGTCCACTGGGTTAGCAACCACTGTTCATAGCCAGATGTTGTAATACTGCAAAGCTCAGATCTGATCTATTGGTTGAGGAATTGTTTAGCTCTGTCTATTACTTGCTGCTTATGCTGTTTGGCACACAAGTAGTTTTGTGTTGTTGCTTCACCAGATCGATACCTCATTTTTAAGTATGCCTGGTGTAGCTCCTGGAATACCTCCTGAATTGCCTAAATTGAATCAGGGTTGATCCCTTGGCTTGATGGTAATGGTAGAGTTGGGTATATGGCAGGCTATGAGGTTACAAATTGTGATTGAACACAATTCTGCTGCTGCAATAATAATAAATATTATTTATTTAAAAATGGCAGTGGGCTGTCAATTTCACCAGCTTCCATATTGTGAGGACCCGGATTGGGGTGAGAGGAAGGCAGTAGGCTAGCCACTTGACGTATTTCACATCGCCCCCACCTCAAACATATTCAGCAATGAGTGAGGGTGGGGAGGACGCTAATCAATCCTGTGAATTCAGTCTTTCGCTAACACATTACAGAACGCATAAAAAATAGCCATTCTGCCAGACTAACACGTCCTGATATTGATCCTTCTACTGAATCTGTATTTGAAATATTTATCACCTTCCCTACTCCAATATTTGTCTGCAGATTTATGTTAGAAAAAGAAGCATTTTTTAAACTCTGTGATAGAGACTTGAAAATGGTACGGGGATGAATGGTGATGTTCTATAACAATTCCTCACTTTTTTTGTGAGATACACATGTTATTAAAGAGTAATCTAAATTAATGTAAGCTGTCTTTTATTGTTGACCTAAGTCAGTAAATCAGCATCAGAAAACACTGCTATCGATGTCATGAATGACTTAAACATCATTTTACATTGTATTAGATGAATAATAATAACTGTAACTTCAATAACCTTGTCCTTTTACGTTTGCAAGCCAGTGACCTAGCTTGAGAAGAGACTTTCATTGCCAATTGATATTCTGTATGTCGCTTTTTTTCTATAAGGTCACATGTTTATTCATGCTTTTCAGAATGAATAATCTTGCTGTAAGTGGATTTATCCTGTGAAGAGAAGTTCCTCATTTTATTTCTTTCACAATGTACATTGCTGATTATAACATATTGCTTGGGTAGTAACATAGTGTAGGTGATTTTCATTCACTGTGTATGCAGGAACCATCAGAGAACTATTCAAATATAGTAGAGGATTTCTCCACTGGCTTCCCATATCCTGCCCCAATCCAGCCTTCGTCAATTTAAATGTGTATATGAAGAATTGCTTCCAATCATGTCGTCAGTACTAATCTGTACCCTGAGCAGGTAGCTTCCCTGTTAGCAAGGAATATTGGGAAATCGATCTGGGACCTAAAGAGACCCAGAAAGGTGTTTTCTTCTTAAATGTTCCTCTGGGCCACAGAAAGAAATAATGAGCCACCCATGTATCATGTTTCCTTCTTCCATGCTGACAATGACCCCTGTCAGAACCTTTCCTGATCATTTCCTTTAGTTGGAATGTATGTTTACAGGTCCACAATCTCTCTCTAGCTAATTTTAGTAACCAAGCAACCTCTTCTGCCAAACTTGGGCTGCTGTCGTCAGGAAGTTGTCTGGCAGCATGTTAATGAAGTCTAACTGTTAAAGTCATTTGGGCCTTCCTTCTGCTTCTGAAGACTGTTTGTACGGCCTGCTTTCCAACCTGTTACCTTTAATCAACTCCACTGTATTGGAATGATTCAATTGTAATAACCATTGATTTGAACATTGATGCAGACCAGTAAAAGATTTTTAAACATGATTTAAAAGCAAGGTAAAGTTACTGTCAAGCTTTTTTTCATGCAGGATGCAATTATTCATTATTTTCTGTGTTCAAACTAGTCAGATTCTGTACATTGTAAGTCTCTGATTAGTTTGGTTTGTCTTTCCCATTCTTCCCTTAAATATTTATAATTAACTTTTATTGCTAATTATGGTGCAACAAGTTGTTTTTTTCATCACTTTTTGAGATGTATGAGATCTTGAAGAACTATGTGATATATCACTTATGGGCCAATATGTGATAAGGCAGCACAGTAGCATAATGGTTAGCAGTACAGCTTCACAGCACCAGGGACCTGGGTTCAATTCCCGGCTTGGGTCACTATCTGTGCAGAGTTTGCATGGGTTTCCTTCAAGTGCTCCAGTTTCCTCCCATAGCTCAAAGGTGTGCAGGTTAGGTGGATTGTCTATGCTAAATTGTCCAGTAGAGTTAGGGGAAATGCATGGGTTTATGGGGATAAGGCCTGGATGGCATTGTGGTTTGTGCAGACTCAAAGGACTGAATGGCCTCTTTCTGCACTGTAGGATTCTATGACTCGATCCAAGGTTTCTGCTCAACTTCTGGTCAGAGTATGTTATGTGGCTGATCATATTCGCTCTGTGTCCATTACAACTGACAACAACTTTGGGAGTTTGGAGAGGAACAGAATGATTCAATAATCCAGTTTTTTAGAGATGAATAAAGAGATTGCTGTACTTTTTTGGATAGTTTTCCCCAAGGGAAGTAAACACCCTTGTTTCTTTGCTAATTGCAAAATCCAGGCCAACAAATACTGTGCATCTAAAGTCACACACTGATCCAATGACAACAAGGAATCACTTAAGGCAGAAGAGTTTTTGGCATTGAGTATGGGGATCAGAAATGAGTCAAAAGCAAACCGAAATCTTTAATGTTTCAATGTTGTGAAACAGCTAATTAAGGCTGAGAGAGACACAAAATACCCATGTGGCAAGAAAATCTTTCTGGCACCTCAATTTAAGGTTGTTAGAAGTTTCAAGCACTGTTTCAGTAAAGAAATTCTCATGCCATACCAAAATTTTTGCTTTTCCTTTTGAAAGCACTGCAGATGCTAATCCAACTGCACAGGTGTCTGTCAACAAATTGTCTTTCTGAATGCCACTATCAATAGAGGGTGTGAAAAGTTGGAAGACACAAGATGAGTAATGAGGATAAAAGGAACACGTCCACCATGAATGTGGCACAAGAGGCAGGCAAGATTAATGTTGGAAGTTTGAAGACAATTTTGCACATTTTCGTACTTTAGATGAATGAATTCATGGGCACCTAACTTAGTAACAGAAAACAATTGAATCCCTAAAATTATTTTCTCTTAATGTAAATGCACAAAAATAAGGAAGCACACTGAAAATTTGTTGAGGTAGAGGGAACTTGCCCACTGACTGGGGAGTTGCTGCAACCCATGCTGTTCTTTTTGGAATGGCTTGTTGAATCACGTGCCATTCAGGCAATGACGAAGTCACCAACAGGCCTTCCCTGGAATCAAGACCTCATGGGGCAGAAGTCCTGCCGAGTGAGAACTGCCAGCCAATCAGAGACTGTTTAGCGGCCCCACTCCTTCCTCCCCCAACCCCCTCACCAGTACTGCAAAGCACTCCACATTTAACAGTTATTTTCCAGACTTCTCATTTTTAATTTAACACCTGTATTGAATTATTGAACCTTAAGGCACAGACAATGTGTACTCAGGCTAACTTTTTGAAAGAGCAATCATGATTAATTCCTGTTGTTATCTATAAGTTCCCCGACTGAAGTACCTGTCAACTCCCTTTTAAAGCCATTTGTGGAATCAGGTTTCACCACCTTCAGAGCAAGGACATTCCAGATCCAGACAACTCATTCACCAGAGGGAATATCTTCTCTCTAATGACACTATAAGAATGTCTCATCATCTTGGAAGCATCCTATTAGAGCGTCTCTTAACCTCCTCCATTCCGAGGAGAACATTCCTAAATTATCCAACCTCTTTACATAACTGAAGCTCCTTATCTGTGCTAACATTCCGGTTTATCACCTTTTTATTCTTTATCATTTTTCCCAAAAAATGGTGCCAGAATGAGCTGTACTTTGCTGAGGCCTTAATTGTGATTTATAAAGTTCAGCTGCTACAGAGGTCCTTGACTTGGATACTTAATTCTGGCTGTCTGGAAATCATGGTGTTATTGTAATGTTAAATTTGTTTTTACAATTTTATAATTTACCAGCCAATTCTGAATATTTAACTTTTGAAGGATTTTTTATTTGGATTTTGCCACAAGAGTATTTTGTGTCTCTCACCCTTAATTACCTGCTTTGCAACATTGGAACATTAAACATTTTAGTTTCTTATAACACATTTCTGATCCAAAATTGCACAATATAATGGAGGTGAATTCATCAGGAAGATTGTCCAGTTACATTCCAACCCCACCAAAATTTTCCTTCCTCCATTATCCAAGAGGGAATGACATTCCCCAGTATGTATAAATGACAGTGGTGAAGTGGATTGAGTCAGAAAACTTCCTAGTTGACATTAGGAAATGGCAGGATAGTGGTAGTTCTTAGGTGCAAGGCAAATTTGTCCTTGAATTATAGGGAGTAGGTCTGATAGTGGCCAGCTCCCCCTCTCTTCTGGTCCAAAATAGTTTTCTTTTCAGGATATTAGCCTAATTGTATCTTCAGGTCTCTTCTGCCATTTTCAAATTTTCCACTTTCTCTTTCAAATTATGGAGCAGTTTCCAAATCTTTTCTCTGTTGTAGAGGTGGGTTCCGTCTTGGTAGCATATATACTCGAGGAGACTACCCTTCTTATGTAATGACCTTTAACCCAACATATTATCTGAGCTGTGACAGGGCTGGGGCAATGGCTAAAAGTATCACTCTGTCACATCTCCCATGGAATAAACAAATCCAAACCAGTGAAAGTTTATTTATTACTGTCACAAGTAGGTTTTACATTTACATTGCAATGAAGTTATTGTGAAATTCCCCTAGTGGCCACAATCCAGTGCCTGTTTGGATCAATAAATCTAACCCGCATGTCGTTCAGGCAGTCTTTCATATTGGTCCCTTATGCAATTTCATGAGTAAACGATTATGGCATTTAAATTGCCCTTTTGCAAACTTGAGAGACTTGCAATACTTCAGTGAACAAGATAAGTTGCAAAGCTTGTTTGCGAGGTGATGAAACTGATTTTGTCTCCTCACAGGTATAACAACCATGAGTGTAGCTTTACTCGTGATAAATTGTAGTGCTGAGTCAAGTGCAACAACCCCTTCAGTTAACGAAATAAGAATGAAACCATTCCACAAGTAACTTGACATTCATCCAAGCATTGGATTGAGTCTTGTGAAACATGAGACTTCAGATTAAAACTGTTGAAAGCCTGGGACTGTAGAAGATTTCCAATTATCATAAATTGTTGCTTATTCGTTCCACTCCTTTTGCTAGACCCTAGGACATTAAAGTATTGCTTACTGATGATGTATACCAACACAGCCAGCTCTGTATGTCAGCACGTATTTTATTGGTTGGCATTCTGATTGCTGTGACAGAGGTTATAAGTTTTTACACAGAGGATGATCAGAATGTCAGATGCCAAAAACCATTGTGGAAATTGAGCCTCAGATACTGTATCTTTTTTTAAAAAAAAGGGAAGTAGCTTGCTGAAGATGAATATTAAAGTTTGAGGTGCTAGCCCTCATGTGGAAAATATACTAGTACAGACAAGATTGCCATATGATCTATGCTGCACCATTCTATGATTCTTTATCAAATAATGACAATTGAATGTTATCATCTGATAGGTTGATGCTTTGAAAAACTATTTTCTTCTCTACATGCTGGAGAATGAGTTCCTTTTAATCCCAGCTAAGAAAGATATGCACATTTTGTTTTACAAAGATACACATTTTGTTTTACAAAGACACGCTTATCCCTAAAAACTCTTTTTTCACTGCTGCACGTCATAGATCCAAGTGTCATCATTTTGGTATTAAACTAAAGGGGAGTGTGACTTTGTGTTGTAGGTACTGATGCTGCCACTTAATGTAACAGCTTCAGATCTCACTGTCATGTTGGCATTTTACAAACAATTTAAGTTTTCTAACTCCAAAAAGAGGTTTGACACAAAACACAGAAAATCTTGTACTTAATGTTCATCAGCAAAATCAGTTTCTCAGTTAAATATGACTAATATAATGGGCACTCATTGTTTGATCTGTTAATTTCAGACTTTATATTTTCAATTCACTTGGACCTTCTTGGTGATGAAGTACACGATTGATATGGAAAAGTTTACAAAAATATATATGTTTAAATGAATGGTTTATGTTTCTAACTTTTCACAGGTGCTGAAAAAACTAAACAGAAATATCCCTTATAAAATACAGATGGCAATATATTTGCACTGAAGGGGGGTTGGTAAGAAATCGAGATAATAAAATAATTTAATAAGTTACCTGTACTTTGAAGGAAGGCTGTGATTGAATACAGACATGAACCATTGCAACCAATCATTGGCACACTTTCAAACTATCACTCATGGCACAATTTTATCAATAACATTAAAAGAACGTCCAGTTTTAATCTTTTTGATTCTGATAGTTTACCTCTTGCACCGTTTGACTTTTTTTGATATGAGGTTTGCAACAACATTATCAGCTTGGGAATTAACCATGATTGGGATCCAGCTTTTACTCACTCGGTGTTGGTATCTAGAAGGCTCTGTGATGGATGTTGAATACCTTGTGGTTTATGGTCATAAGGTGAATAGTTGTTGGATATTAATTCTTAAATATACTCGGATGTGCACATAAGGAAGAATCAGCTAATAATGGAGAGATGGTGTTATAGTGGAAATGGAAGCTCTGTGAACAATAAACAGGCTCAACCAAAGAATCCGAGCTTCAGTGTCTTCTTCATAACCGGGCTTGGAAATTTTTTGACATTCACTTGTGTTCTACCAAAGACCTGAAATTTAATGTAGCATAACAGTGTCATTGCTCCTCTTCTTTATTGTCATTCTAATCGGGTGAGCAAACTATTAGTAATTTGACAAAGGGTCATCTGGACTCTAAACATCAGCTCTTTTCTCTCCTTACAGATGTCGCCGGACCTGCTGAGATTTTCCAGCATTTTCTCTTTTGGTATTAGTAATTAACTTTGTTTTAAGACCTTCTTGCACAATTTTATTTATTCATTCATGGGATGTGGGTGGCACTGGCTGGGAAGCATTTACTACTCATCCCTAATTGCCCTTGTACCGAGTAGCTTGCTAGGCCATTTCAGAGGACATTTAAAAATCAACCATATTTTTATGGGTCTGGAGTCACGTGTAGCCAGACTCCTTCCCTAAAGGAGCTGAGTGAACCAGATGGGTTTTTATGACAATCAACAATGGTTTCCTGGTCATCATTAGACTTTTAATTCCAGATTTTCTTTTTGAATTCAAATTTCACCATCTGCCATAATGGGATTCGAACCCAGGTCCCCAAAACGTTATCCTGAGTCCCCTGATTGTTAATCCAGTAAAGTACCATTGTGCCACTGCTTCCCCTGATGTCAGGTAAATACATTTTTTAATCTTTTCATGGGACATGGGTGTCACTGGCTGGCCATTATTTAATGCCCATCCCTAGTTATAGAATCTATGATAGAAGTTTACAGCATGGAAACAGGCCCTTTGACCCATGCCACCCTTTTTTTTTAAGCCCTAATCCCAGTTGCCTGCATTTGGCCTTTATCCCTGTATACCCATCGTACTCATATAACTATCTAAACGCTTTTTAAAAGACAAAATTGTACCAGCCTCTATTACTGCCTCTGGCAGCTTGTTCCAGACACACCACCCTCTGTGAAAAAATTGCCACTCTGGACACTTTCGTATCTCTTCCCTCTCACCTTAAACCTATGCTCTCTACTTTTAGAATCCCCTACCTTTGGGAAAAGATGTTGACTATCCAGCTTATCTGTGCACCTCATTATTTAATAGACCTCTATAAGATCACCCTTCAGCCTCTTACGCTCTAGAGAATAAAGTTCCAATCTATCCAGCCTCCCTTATAACTCAATCCATCAAGTCCCAGTAGCATCCTGGTAAATCTTTTCTGCACTCTTTCTAGTTTAATAATATCCTTACTATAATAAGGTGACCAGAATTGCAGATGATATTTCAAGTCCCAGCTCTAGTTACCCTTGAGAAGATGGTGAGCTGCTTTTTTGAAACGCTGCATCCACATGCTGTGGGTTGATCCACAGTGAGTTGGGGAGGGAATTCCAGGATTTTGACCCAATGATTGTGAAGCAACAGTGATATATTTCCAAGTTAGGATAGTGACGGCCTTGGAGGGGATCTTGCAGTTGGTGATATTCCCATATATCTGCGTTTTTGTCCTTCTATTTGGAAATGATGCTGTCTAAGGATCTTTGGTGAATTTCTGCAGCACATCTTGTAGATAGTACACACCGCTGCTACTCAGCATTAGTGGTGGAGGGAATGGATGTTTATGGATGTGATGCCAATCAAGCGGGTTGCTTTGTCCTGGAAGATGTCAAGCTTTCTTGAGTGTTGTTGGGCAAAGTGAGGAGTATTCCATTACACTCCAAGTTTGTGCCTTGTAGATGATGGACAGACTTTGGGGAATTGGGTGATGAGTTACTTGTTACAGTATTCCTAGCCTCTGACCCGCACTTGTAGCCACTGTGCTTATGTGAAGAGTCCAGTTAAGTTTCCGATCAATGATAATCCTAAGGATATTGACAGTGGGGGATTTAATGATGGTAACATCATTGAATGTCAAGGGGCTGTGGTTAGAGTGTATCTATACAGCAAATCATGTAAATTGAAGTGCTGTCATATGAGAACAGAAAAAAGTGTTCTGCGCTCCTTCAAACACTGGTTTAAAAAATCCTCTGAAATGTTAATTTGGTTCCAATCATTTATTAGCTCTTGCATTATAACAAAATCAATTTTTACAAAGCAACAAGTACCGAAGTTAAATGGGTGATTTTTATCTTTATAGTTTGTACCTAAATGTCGGAAAAATGTTCACTTATAAGATCTAACATTCAGCTTGGATTTGTGTTTGAGAGGTTCTTGTTCTTTGCTAAGTAATCAACGGAAGAAACAAGATCATCCATTCTAATTATTTTGCTTTTGATGATTGTTTGTGGTCATGTCAATGAGATATGTCAAGATTGGAGAAAGAAATTCTCTATCATTGTTGACATCCAGTGATTGAATAAAACATTGTAGAGTGGGTTTGATTTCAGAGCTCCCTCTACTTTACATCAGAAATTAAGTTTAACCCCTGCTTCAGATAAACTAATTTTCCTGCATTTAATGTGATCTTTTTCTTTCCAATCTCAGTTTGGAACAGGTATTTGAAATTCTAAAAATAGTGTTTATTTTCCAGCAGTGTTATGCCATTGATAGTAACTTTGTTGTGTTTTCTAAACTGACTCCACTTAGGACTGTTACACAAAGCATACATTTTGACAAGATTTTGCACAAGAGACTGATCAAGAAGGTAAAACCATATGGATCTAAAGCTATTCGGCAAAGTAGATTCAAAATTGGCTTAGTGGCAAGAGGCAGAGGGTGAGGGTCCAGTGTTGTTTTTGTGATTGGAAGGCTGTGTTCAGTGGAGTAGCAGAGGAATCAGTACTGAGTCCCTTACTGTTTGTCATGTATGTTAATCTATATATGAAAGTGGGAAGTATAATCCATAGGTTTGCAGATGAAATGAAAATCGCTGGTGTGGTAAATAGCGAGGAGGAAAGCCTTAGATTAGAGGATGATATAAATGTGCTAGTCAGATGGGCAGAACAGTGGCAAACGAAACTTAATCCTGGAAAATGTGAAGTAGTGTATTTTGGGTAGGCTTAGTTAAACAAAAGAACACACAAGGAACGGTAGAGCACTAAAATGTACAGAGGACAAAGGGACATTGGGGTGCATGTCCATAGATCCCTGAAGAACAAAGAACAATACAGCATAGAAAACAGGCCCTTCGGCCCTCCAAGCCTGTGCCACTCATTGGTCCAACTATACCATTCTTCTGTATCCCTCCATTCCCAGTCTGCTCATGTGACTACCCAGATAATTCTTAAACAATCCCAGCATGTCCACCTCCACCGCTCTGTTTGGCAGTGCAATCCAGATCCCCACTACCCTCTGTGTAAAATACATCCCTCTGATATCTGAGTTAAACCTCGCCCTCCCCTCACCTTGAACCTGTGACCCCTCGTGTTTGTCACCTCCGACCTGGAAAAAGCTTCCCACTGTTCACCTTATCCATATCCCTCATAATTTTATACACCTTTATTAGGTCTCCCCTCATTTTCTGTGATCACGTGAAGGCAGCACGAAAAAAGAAAAGGTGGTTAAGAAGGTGAATGGGAGTCTTGCCTCTTTTAGCTAAACATAGGTTACAAGGGCAGGAAGATGTTGATAGAACTGTATATAATGCTCATTAGGCAGATCTGACAATAGCAGTAGCAGTAGCAGTAGCTGGGCCACAAGACCAGTGACATTTTGTATAAGTATATGCAGGAGAAGCACACTCACTATAGGAAGAATGTAATTGCACTAGAGGGGATGTAGAAGAACTTTACCCGAATGCTGCCTGGGATGGAATGTTTCAGCGATGAAGACAGGCTGGTTAAGTTGGGGTTGTTTTCCATCGAGCAAAGAAGGCTGATGGGTACCTGATGGAGTTATACGAGTTATGACGGACATAGATAGGGTAGGTAGGAAGGAGCTTTTTCCCTCAGTAGAGAGTTCTGTAACTGGGGATATAGATTTAAGATAGGGATAAGGGATTTGAGGAAAGGCTCTTTTCATCCAAAGAGTGAAGGGATCTGGATCTCTGTTTGAAAGGATGGTAGAGGCAGGAACCCTCACAATATTTAAGATGCTTTTAGATGAACACTTGAAATGCCTTAGCGTACAAGGCTATGGACCAAGTGCTGGAAAATGGGATTAGAATAGATAGATTTTCATGGCTGGCACAGACACAATGGGCCAAAGAGCTTGTTTTTGAGCTGTAAAATTCTATAATGCCTTATTCTTGAACTTAATGACATGGCTGAATCTTTCCAGTTTGGGAGTTGAGTAATGAAGTAAGATTGCACATTATTCTGTTTGCAGAATTTGCAGTAACAACAGAATAATATGCAATCTTACTTCATTACCCAACTCCCAAACTAGAAAGATTCAGCCATGTCCTTTTCCTTTAATATGAAATACAATTGATGCATTTGCTGGAAGACATTTTATTTCAGTGCTAAGACCTTGGTCCAAGTTACTCCAGGTCTTATTAATCTTTGTTTTTAGACATCCAACCAAAGTCGATATCCAATTTCCTCCTACAGATATATAATCTTAGTAGTTTCTCTGTGGGAATGCATGACATCTAATACATAGAAAACAAAAATAATGAAAGCATATTTCATTGCTTATCTTCTATCAAAGTTCTTGTTTCTCCCTATACTTTTATCCAAAACATTTTTTCTGGAACTGCACATTTTTTCATTTGTCTGAGTCAACTTTTCTTTTATAAATGCCTATTATTTATAACAGAATTTATCTGTGTAAACCTATCACATTGAAATTCCATAATTTAGTCAGAGTAGCTGTTAACCAAATTTCTAAACTTTTTCTCTTAGCTTTGCACCATCTTGATTCTTTCTGAAGTGATGAGCTGGCTTTTCCTAAATGAGTGTAACTCCCATCACCAGAGTCATGGTCATGGGAACATGGACTGGGAGAGGACATCCTCACGAGCTTTCCGATCTGTCGACAATCATTGGCCAGCTGGCAGGGGAGCAGACCACAGTAGATGGAAAAGCAGGCTAATAAGCCTCATAAAAAAGGCATTACTGGATCTTCTGAGGAAGTTAGCAGACATAGGGTGGCTACATGAATATCGATGCAGTTTTAGAAGTGTTTCAATTATTTAACGGGGTCTAGCATATATGGTATTCAAAATAGCAAGCTCATAGCTCTGCATGTCCATAGTGAGATATAGAGTTGACTTATCATGGAGTCTCTTGATCTGTCAGAGTCAACCATTACTTTCCCAACACAGAATGCCACCTTGCAGTAAGTCTCCAAGTGGTATGATGTTAGGTATGAAAAATGGCACAGCTTGGTGAACAGAGCTGGGCTTCGAGACCAGTAAAATTGTGTACAAGTGTATGCAGAAGAAGCACACTCACAATGAAGATGAATGGAGCAGAATTCAGGTAGTTGCCAATCATAGCTGAATTGCCCCTCATGGAGGAGGAAGAAATAAATAAAATGGGTTGCAGCAGGGCAGCCTGTCTCTGAGGATAAGGAGATGTGGGGACCATAGTGAATGAGCAACATGATGAACACTGATATTAGCCTTTCTATGAAGTACTAACTATGATGCTTCTGTGGCCCTTAATGAACACTGGAAGAGTTAGTGACAAGATCAGTCTCGACCCAAACGGAAGAGCTGATCTTGAGACAGAGACAAATTGCTGGGCACTATTGGGTGGTAGACTCGGGTCCTAGGCCTGAGGACCCTGTCACTCCAATATGTGAAGACGAAACGCCTGTTGTAGAGGAGTCGGTCTGGACGGCCCATCCAGCCGAGGAAGTGGAGATAACCTCTGGCAACAAGGCATATCTAGCCCTGAATAAGAGCACGGGAGACAATGGTAACATCAGAAATACCACAAGCGATGGGGGTGCTCAGGATGAAGGCACCTTCATCGAGACAGTTACAATAACACCTATGGAAGACCGTTCAGAGGTTAAGGAAGTGGTGATCCATTATCCCACTGATGCGTTGTATTGCAAGCCCTGCAATTTCATACTCCCCACGGTTGGAGCTTTCAAAGATCACTTCAAGACAGTGCACAGGACCAAGAACATTGTGACCAAATGTTCTCGATGCGGTAAGCCCAGTGAGTTCCACTCGATTGCCTGCCACTATCCGAAATGTCAGGGCAAGAAGCCCCCGGCAGTCAGGCAGTATAAGTGCAGTGCCTGTGAATTGGCCTTCACCACAGAGAGTGGACTCAGCCAACATGAGCGACACCATCATCCGGTCCTCCATAATGAAAAACGTGCGGAGAAGGCACTGCCTAAGCCCTCAGCCAAACGGGGTAGGAGTAAGAGCGTATGGTCCGAGGAGGAGGAATCGCTCCTTGAGGAGCTTGAAAAGAGATTTGTTGGCACGCGATTTATCAATAAAGAGATCAGGAGTATCCTAACAACCAAAACGGCCAAACAAATCTCTGACAAGCGCAGGCTGCTGGCAAAGGCACGCAAAACAGCGAACAACGCACTCCCAGTTGTTGCTGAGAACCCAGACTCCGAGCAAGATCAGGAGCCGGAGGAGGCAGATGTCAGAGATCCAGTACCGCAGGTAAGTACCATCAGTCAGCCCAAGGCTCATGTCCCTAAGCATAGGGAAGTGGAGGAACACCTCAGCCAAGCCGAGAGTCTCCTAACTGCGAGGAACGACCCCGACAATCAAGCCCTGGCAGTAGGTATAATTGAGAGCATCACCGATCTTCTGATGGGCGGTGCGACAAAAGGGCAAAGGAAGTCTGGTCCTAAAGAGAAGGCACGTCAAAAAGTTAACCAAAGGCCTAGGCACGAGGTTAATAGTGGAGCAAAGAAACGATGGGCAAAGGAGAAATCCGTCTTTAGAGCAACACAGCTGCTCTATAAGAACAATAGGTGTCAGCTTGCCCGACAGATCATGGGCGCGCCTACACAAATGAAGTGTCCACTTACAATTGAGGAACTGGAGGCAAGCTTTCGTGAGAAACTCTCCAGCCAGAACAATAAAGCGAATATCAATAAGTTCCAAGCATACAGTGGAAAAACCGATAACGGCGAGTTAATGAAGCCGATCACCGAAGAGGAGGTTACCCAGGCCATCAAGGGCATTAAGGAGGACAGCGCGCCTGGACTGGATGATCAGAAATTGGAAGACATCCGGGATATTCATGAAGCCTATGAAACCCGCATACCTTGTCTCTTCTCCTTGTGGTTGGCTTCAAAGACAATCCCAAACTGTATGAAACAGAGTTGAACAGTCCTGATTCCAAAATGCGAGGATAGGGAATGCCTTAACAACATTGACAACTGGTGACCAATTACCATCGGTCCATTGCTGCTGTGCCTGTTCACAAAGATCATGGCAAAGAGGCTGAGTGAGACAGTCGACATAAACCCGAGACAGAAAGGGTTTTTGGCAGCTACTCCCGGATGCAACCAAAACATCGCAGTGTTGCAGAACATCATGAAGGGAGCCAAGAAGAACCATAAGGACCTCGCAGTCGTCTTTGTTGATTTGGTGAAAGCGTTCGACTCGGTTGGTCACAAACGTCTCATAAAAGCACTACAGAGAGTCAAACTACCAAGTGCCTTTGTGGAGCTCATCCAGAACCTCTACACTGGCAACACAACGGTGGTGGAAGGCGAGAAGTCTAAAACCACCCCAATAATGATCGAGAGGGGTGTCAAACAAGGAGACCCGCTCTCACCAGTACTATTTAACATTGCTTTGGATCCACTGCTATGCAGTCTTGAAGCGGCTAAGTCTGGTGTCAGCATGACGCTAGATGGAGCAAGAATCAACTGCTCGGCCCTTGCGTTCGCAGATGACATTGCCCTGCTCAGTGACTTGCACACCGGGATGGCACGAGACCTGAAGATTCTCCAGTCTTTTTGCGAGATGACTGGTCTTACTGTCAACACCAGCAAGACCAAAGGATTCCACTTCACCTGTAAGAGGAAGACCTTCATTTACAACCAATGCAAAAACTGGAAGATTCAGAAGGAGGACGTTCCATACATCCCCCCAGGAGAGACAGAGAAATACCTGGGAGCCCGGATAGACCCGTGGGCCGGTGTGGAAGAAGGAGCATGGGAGGAGAGGCTGAAGACTTGGATCTCCAATCTACAGGCACTAGCTCTTCGCCCAAGACAACGTGTGGAACTGCTCACTGTTCATGTCATACCGAGACTGTATTATCACCTGATCCTGACTGAAGTATCTCAAAACACGCTAGTAAAACTGGACCAATTGATCCGCAATGCTATCAAGCAATTCCTGCACCTTCCACCTCATACTACAGATGGCATCCTCTATTCGCGGACTTGGGAGGTCTGGGAATTCCCAAGCTCGAGATCCAGATACCATCTGCGGTGATCTGAAAATGGGAAGCATTGTCTGCCTCTACAGATCGAGTCATTCGCGCCTCGTTCCAGTTCTGCGAGCAGAACGTTGGCAGAAACATCGAAGATCTGAGGTCCCTCAAGGCATTGAGAGAAATCGAAGACTCCATGCCAACAATGGAAGACGGCGGCAATGACGAAACAGTGATGATCAGAGCTGCATTGCCAACACTGACGGCAGAGGAGACAGGTCCCAGCAAGCCATTGAATAGATATGCAGGGTGGAGGGAATGGGAATTCCATAAATGGAGACAGCTCACATCGCAAGGAGTGGGAGTTCACTACTACCACAATGACAAAATATCAAACAGTTGGATGAAGGCTGCATATCAGCTGAAATCCTATCGCCTGGTAAACAACATGCTGCTTCGGTGTAACCTATATCCGATGAGGGTGACCCTGTCAAGAGGGAATCCCTCTGCACAAAAACCTGCCGAAGGTGTGAGGCAGGTTTGGAAACACTCGGACACATTTCTGGCTTTTGCCCATTCATGAAAAACTGCCAGATCAAACGCCACAATAAGATCTTGGACCAACTGCGCAAGTATGTCGGAAAATACGGCTGGACATCCTACCTAGAACCAAGGCTCATCGCCAAGGACAGCAGCCTCTAGAAATCTGACATCGTCTTCAAGAAGGAAAAAGATCAGCAGGTGGCGGTGGTGGATGTGACAGTCCGGTTCGAAGACAACTGTGACAGTCTGGAGAAGGCATGGCAGGAAAAGTGCCAGAAATACCAGCATCTGGGACCAGAGATTGAAAAATTGACGGGATGCCCGAACCCCAAATATTTTGGATTTGTTGTTGGCGCCAGGGGCAAGTGGTTGGAGAAGAATAACAGCCTCATGGCCTTCCTGGGAATAAAGAGATTCCGTTCATTCGCCCAACAAATTTCAAGGTTCACCTTGTCACTCACGCTGGAGATACTGGGGATCTTCAACGACAGGTGAGACATGATCAAGACCGGAGGACAAGCTGGCCACTTGTCAGAGATCATGGCATACTGCCCTCAACGGAGCCCATATATCAATATGGAGGACTCTTTGGTGTTTGTCGGATTGTTTGTTTGTGTGTGTTGTACAGTGTGTTATGTGTTAAATGTGAATAATGACACCTATTCCACCTACAGGTGCCACAGTCCACCTTATCAATGACAAGGGGCATGCACTCGGTGGGTGGTGCTTGGAGGGCTCTTGGGTATCGATCTGAGAGTCATCCAGTACTTCACTGCCGGCAGTGCGTGCTGACATGGACTGACATATGGGCAGCACGTCAGCTCAGTGATTAGCACTGTTGGTTGGGCAGCTACGGAGACCCAGGGCGGATTACCAGCCTTGGTCAATGTCTGTGGAGTTTGCACATTCTCCCTGTGCTCGCATGGGTTTTCTCCGGGCACTCCGGTTTCCTCCCACATCCCCAAAAACGTGCTAATACAGGCTAATTGGCTAAGTCAAAGTGTCACCCAATTGGATCCCTCTTAATTCAGCCTAAATGTCCCCTAAATTTCCACCCTCACACTGGAGTAACCCAAGCACTCAGTACCGACAAAATGGCTCACCAGTAGGCCCATAGACATCTGGGATGACAGTAA
Organism: Sphyrna mokarran; assembly: GCA_024679065.1. NCBI lineage: Eukaryota > Metazoa > Chordata > Chondrichthyes > Carcharhiniformes > Carcharhinidae > Sphyrna > Sphyrna mokarran. The sequence continues at coordinate 43,259,993 of JAGIQG010000003.1, read as the reverse complement.
AAGACCTAGCTATAACACCTTAGCTGTGAACCCAACTCACGTTCCTGAGCTAGAACATCTTAGCTGTGACTCCAACGCACGTACCTCAATCAAGATCAAGTGGGCCCTGACTGGGGTTTCGCTAGAGGTAGACAAAACCGTCGACGAGCGACATAAAGACTCGAACTAGGCACTTATCCGAGTGTATTAAAATAGCACTTGTGCCAATGAGTTACAAATTTCCGAAAATAAGGCACAAATATGAAGGCTATCAATGCTTACTGGGAAATTAAAGGTAAAGTCACCATAGACCAGACGTCCTTTGAGGGAGAGGGCTAATTAGTGGTGATTTTAACTTGAGGATCACCAAAGCTTAGATCAAGGGCAATATTGAGGAGGAAGAGGCTTCATAAATAATCTCAGCCACTGACAAGAGGCCCACTGCTGTTGACTTCACTCTGCATCACAAACTAGCCATCCAGCTAACTGAGCTGTCAACTCCACAATTGACAGAATTCATATGAGGTATTAAACTGAGATCTCCTCTGCTATCTTGGTTGGGGGAAGATAAAAGATCCCTATTTTGAAGAGGAGGTAGAAGGATATCCATAGTACCCTAGTCAAGATCTATCTCTCAGCTAACATCACAAACAGATTATCTGATCGTGGTTACATTGCTGTTTGTGGAACATTGTCTTACTTTGTACAAATTGGCTGTCATGTTTGCTATATTATTATAATGACTATACTACATTGACTGGAAAAGATTTGGAATCCATTTAAACCACAGAATAATCTCCCTACAGTGTGGAAGGAGGCCATGTGGCCCATCGGGATTGTACCAAATCTCCAACAGAGCATCCCACCCAAGCCATAATTCCCATAACCCACACATTTATCCTGCTAATTCCCCTAACTTGCGCATCTTTGGACACTAAGGGGCAATTTAGTACGGTCAATCCACCCAATCTACATTTCTTTGCAGTGTGGGAAAAAACCCACACAGATACAGGGAGAAGATACAAACTCCACACGGACAGAAACTCAAGACTGGAATTGAATACAAATTCCTGACGCTGTGAGGCAGCAATGCTAACCACTGTGTCACCGTGCCACTACTCATTTTTCTTTTCTAAATGTATTCTTCTACACTTCTTTTGAGGGGGTTCTATTATTTTTCTTAGCACTGAGTTGACTCATCTAAAATGGCTTGGAAAGACCCTATTAATAAGTACCCTCTGATACGGATTCGTATTGTGCAGTCCCTCTAACTTTTCAATTCCTTATTCGTTTCAAACATCCTCAACTTGCCTGTTTTTAAACACTTTGGACTCAACGGCTGCCACTTCCAGCCATCACTCAGGAACCTGCTGCTAAGCTTCCGGTTCCTTTGAGCAGGTGAGCGACTGATACTCCACTGAACCTATGCACTCCAGGGAAAATTTAAAGTGCACTTCAGAAGCACTGTTATTCAGCTATTTAATAACCTCAGTTGCCTGTCAGCCACTACTGAAATGCCAAATGTTTATTCCTTTATTTTCGATGTACGTTTTTCTATTTCATCTTCAAGTTCACAGTCCCATTGCCCAACCATCCTTGGCAAATCTTTCCAGTGATGGGAAGTGGTCAGTATCAAGCTCTGACATAATTCCCCAAATTTTATTGATCCATCACGATGGTGCCAGTAAAGGTCCACCTGATGTTCAAAGTTTGAAACTTTGAAATGTATCTTTTTTTTGCTTTAGTTTTATTCAAGAATTTTGTATTTCTTTTTCTTCCACAACTCTTAAACTAAGAATTTGTCTTTTGTCCACAATTGTGGTTTTCCTTGTGTTGGCTTACCCAAATGCAGGTCTGCTGCTTTTAGCCCAATCTTAGTGAACAAGGAACCTCAATGTATTCCTATTCAACCAGCCAGTCTAATCTTTGTGTGTTGTCACTTGTTCATGGTGATTTCATGGCACATGTTCTGGGACACCATTGACAAGGCCTGGGGGAGGCCTTTTCACTGCACTATGCAGATGAAGACGCAAAGAGAAAGCCAGACATACAGCCAATATATCCTCAAAATGTTTGAAGGTTCAAATGAAATCTTAAATATGAAGATCCCGTACTGTTCTCTGAATTGCCAGCAATAACAGATTAGTGTTCGGAGAATGATAAAGCTAACAGGATTAACATATTATTTTAACATGCTGAAATGAAAGTAGAACCAATTTTTTATTCATTCCTGAGTCATAGGCATTACTGGCTGGCCATCATTTATTGCCCATCCCTAATTGTCCTTGAAGGGCAGTCAAGAGTCAACTATATTGCTGTAGCTCTGGAGTGACATTTGGCCAGACTAGATAAGGATGTCAGATTTCCTTCCCTAAAGGACATTAGTGAACCATTTGGTTTTCCTTACAATTGATAATCATTTCATGGTCATCAGTAGATTACTAATTCCAGATACTTTTTATTGAATTCAAATTCCACCAACTGCCAAGGCAAGATTCAAACCTGGATTCCCAGAACGTTAACTGAGTTTTTCCGAATTAATAGTCTAGTGATAATACCACTGGGCCATCGCCTCCCTCCAGATGATGGGGAAATGTTCATTATGGGGAGAGAGGTAAAAAATGATGTGGATGAAGGCAGAGATTCGAGTGGGAACACTGCAGATGATGAAATGAAGAGATGAACAACAAGATATTCCAGTTTGTTTTGACTGATTCAACCATTCTGAGGTGAGTTCGATTAAGCCGCCCCAATTGCACAAAATATAATGGTAATGTGCATTCATAAAAACTGGATGATTGGAAGAACAACTTTATAACGTAAGTAATATCGAACCTTCTGTCACTTAAACTACTTAATAGTTACTTTGGCCCTTTTAAGTGAGGAAGTTTTTTTTAAACCATTTTCTGATTGAGCTGAAAGATATTTTTTCATTTTGCATATATATTTTCTGAAGGTCGTCCCAAAAGCTGATTTTTATTCAGGATAAAGTCAGGATTTCTCCCTCAACCGAAAGATGGTGTATTATTAAGTCCTTATCTAAAGTGCTCTGGTGGTTGAAAAACCATTTGCTGTGTATTGAACAGCAAGTAACGAAGGCAGTGAGGCAGTGAATAGCTGAGGCATTAAAATCAAGAAGGCCCCAGGTTCGATATTCAGGGGTCAATTTTAACCTGGTGGAGTGAAACAGTTCTGTGGGTCAAGCAAAACTGAGATAACCTCAGGAGCAAATCACTGCTGCTGCCCGAAAAACATTGGAATAATTTAATGAATGATTAATTTCTGAGTGAACGCTCTTTTCAAATGATTTCAATACACATTTGGGTTGCACTTGAGCTCTGAACTATGTGCATCTAGACCATCCACAGTTTGAAATACAAGCCTCACTTGACAAATTAATTGATTAGTTTGCCTGCTTACTTTTGATTTGAGTGCCCATTCCCCTTATCATTTCCAGTCACTGATGGTCTAATTTAAAAACGCTGGCTTTATTATATTTAATGTTTTGCAGAGTGAAGTGTTCCTCTTGGGGAAGCCACTCATGCTGCAATCACCCATACTATTTAACAGTTCAGAACATGAGGTTTTATATGTTATATAAAAAAAAAGTAACAAGATATAAAGAATGTCTTAGAATTTGGAATGAAATGGAGCATGAAAATAAGAATGTCAAGGTTCAGGAACTTCACACAAGAAACAATATTCAAACTGAGAAAGTTAGAATCAGAAATTCTTGGTGCTCGTCCCCTTTTTCTGAAGTCATAAGAAATATTTGCCAGCTTAATTTCTGAAGAGTGAAAGCTTCCATGTCCTACTCCTCCAATAAGTCATCTTTCTGCTATGTCAGGTTTTGCAAGGAAGAGATCAGAGGGCTGTATTGTAGGGCCCTGCCAGATCAGTCCAGGTACCGGAATTGTATTTTGAGGACCCCAATGCACCTCTCCACTATCGTGCGGGTGGCTACATGGGCCTCATTATAGTGAGTATCCACCTCAGTCGCAGGTCTCCACATAGGCATCATCAGCCATGTCCAAAGCAGGTAACTCATATCACTCACGAGCACCCCTTTAGCCTGGGTTCCTCCTCAAATGCCTGCAGATGTCAGACCTCCTGACAATGAAGCTGTCATGCACACTGCCTGGGTGTCTTGTGCAGATGTATATAATGTATATATTGTGACCTTGTTCAAGTTAAACATTCAGGGAATGGAACCCCTCTCTGTTGATTAATCTTTGTGGATTCTGCAGGGGGGCCTTGAGAGTGATTGATGCAGTTGATAGCCCCCTGTAAATTAGGCATCCCTACAATGCCATGAATCCTGCAGCCCGGGCTTACTGATAGGCCTGGTTCAGGTTAAATTTCATGTTCTGTCCAGCCAGGGCATACAGGGCTTCTGTGACCTGCTTGATACATGTATGCACAGCTGACTGGGAAATGCCACAGACATCTCGGCTAGGAGTCTGCAAGAAGCCAGTCGTATAAAAGTTCAGAGCGACTGTCAAATTGACAGCAACTAGGAGTGGGCGTTCCCCTTCCCCCAGTCCCAAAGTGCCAGGTCCTGCAACAGCTTGCATAGGTGTTGCACTGTCTCCTTTCAGAGGCGGAGACGTTGATGGTACATGGTGTCTGACACCTGTTCAAATGACACTCATGCATAGAACAGCCCAGGTCTCTGCTCTCTCCTACTCCTCTGCCCCTGGACAAATGGTGGTCACCTCTTGCCTCTGGTGGTCATTTCCCTCTACTCCTGTAAGTGGTAAGGCCTGAGCCTCCTGTGCCCACAATTCTTCATCCTGCTCCTCCTCCTAAGCTCCAGCAACAACTAAAACAACAGCAAGATCAATTACTGACATTGCAAAAGCCATCTTGTCGCTCTGAAGGGGAGGATTGCAGATGGAGAAGAACACATGTAGAGATTAAGGAATGCTGCTTGCCCCTAGCCCAGTAATAGTCACTGCCTATGCTGCCTATTCCCCCACCCATACGTTCCACGGAATCACTGACTCCTGAAGTCCCATCCACATACTCCCCACAATCACATCTTCCCCAATTCCCCCAGCCACATGCTCCCCACAATTACAGCTTCCCCAATTCCCCCAGCCACACGCTCCCCACAATCACAGCTTCCCCAATTCCCTCAGCCACACGCTCCCCACAATTACAGCCTCCCCAATTCCCCCAGCCACACGCTCCCCACAATCACAGCCTCCCCAATTCCCCCAGCCACACGCTCCCCACAATCACGGCTCCTTGCAAAGTTGAGAGGCTGCAGCAATGCAATTTTCAAGGACTTGTACCCATCCTTCAGTTGGAAATGAGCCAAATGCATCAGGACCCAGCTGCATCCACAAGACCTGAGGTCAGTGCTGAGACCCATGTTGTGCTGCAAGTTGGACATTGGACATCTTGCTGAGCAACAGCTCCCACCAACACTCATCAAACTGCCACCAAGAAAGGAAATGGTCGGAACAAAAGAGCCCCCTGTAAACAGCAGAGAGCCATCGGACATTGGGCACTAACCCTCACTTGATGGAGCGCCTGAATCGGGTTTCTCTGGAACATGCCTGTTTCGCACTGATTCTGGCTTGGTGAACACAGTGGTAAAGGGAGTGCTGGGAAAGTTGGGCGAGGAGCCCAATAAGTCAATTGGAATGCATTTAAATGGCCATCACAACCATTCTGGTGTGGTCCTGATCACAGCCATTTTCAGGCCTTGGTAGAGATGAAACCAGCTTGGAGGCAGTCGCAGATCACACTACTCGCCTCATGCCTAACTTTAACAAGTTTTCATGCCAAAATTAGACACAATGTGATGATAAAATCAGGCCCACGATGTTTCAGTTCTAATTAAAGGGGGAAATATATCCAATTTAATTTTCAATTTTAAGTGGATAGAGTTAGATTAACTGTGGGTTAAGTGAGGAATCTGTGTTGTACAGATTTTTCCTTGAGGTGGACACTGTAATTCTAATAAGTTTTAGGATGTATAATACCCTTCTGGATTTCATTCTTTAACTACAGTTTAAATTGTTCAGTTTGAATTTCTGCTAGATGGAGCTCTGTGCAAGAGGACAATTGCTTATGGAAAACTTGAACAAATGTATGATTTCAGTAGTGCCGCTAAGTCTAAATTCAAGGAGATTCCTGCTCTGAAGGAATAGTTAACAGCATCGAGTTCAGTAGTGTGAACTTAGGGTGAAACTGTATGTTTAAACAAACTATATATTTCTTTAATTGATCTGTGCTAGAGGAAACTCAAGTGGATGGTATCAGTGAAAAAATGAAAAGTGCGGTTTGCAAGAAGTAGTTTTCTTGACAGGTGGATGCAGCAATAGCTTTTTATGCAATTTAATTTTCAGGTTACAAAATCAACTGCAGAAATGGGTCCCTTATGGTAGAGATTGGACTCTGGTGCCATCTTGTGGATAAATACAAATTGGCTTCTTCCAACTCAATGAAATAAAATGAGTAATAAAAAGTGTGTGTGAAAAGTGATAGTTGTGTCTCTGGCACCTGATCTGTGCCCAGATTGGTTTTTGGATGCAGCCCTTAATATTGGATTTTTAAAAATATGTTCATGAGATGTGGGCATCACCATTATTGTCCATTTCTAATTGCACTTGAAAAGATGATGGGGAGCTGCCTTCCTAACCATCACAGTCCACATAGAGTATGCAGACCAACAGTGCAGTTAGGGAGAGAGTTCCAAGATATTGATCCAATGACGGTGAAGGAATGGTGGTATAATTCTACGTTAGGATGATATGTCGTGGATGGGGAACTTGCAAGCAGTGATGTTCCCATGCATCTGCTGCCTTTGTCCTTCTAGGTGATCGAGAACAGGGGATGGAGGGTGCTGTCGAAGGAGCCTTGGTAAATTGCTGCAATGCATCTTGTAGTTAACATACACTGCTGATGTTGTGAGCTCTGTTGGGTGAGAAATTGATCAATCAGGCTCCTTTAGGCGACTTTGTTCAGTATTATGTTGAGATTCTTGAGCATTTTTGAATCTGCACTCATCCAGGCATTTGGGGAGTATTTCATCACACTCCTGTCTTATGCCTTTTAGCTGATGGTTAGGCTTTGGGTGGTCAGGATGCAAGTTCCTCTTTACAGAATTCCCAGGTTTTTATTTGCTTTTATAGTCACAGTATTTATGTGAGCGGTACAGTTACATCTCCAGTCAGTGATAAGCCTTCAGGTTGTTAAATTGGTACCACTGTTTTGGAGAGAGATTGTGAAACTTAGCGATACAGAGGGATCTGGATGTCATGGTACAAGATTCAGAAAAAGTTATTATGGCAGCACAGTAAGTGATGAAGAAGGTAAATAAAATGTTGGTTTTTATTGCAAAAGAAATGAAATATAAAAATAGGACAGTTTCATTGTGCTGTACATGGATTTGATGAGATGACGTCTGGAACTGCACATTTTTGATCTCCTTGTTTATTAAAGGATGTAATTGCGTCGGAAGCAATATAAAGAAGTTTCACTAAACTCAATCATGGGATGAAGGACTTACTTTTTGAAGAAATAGTTTTAAGTTTATTTATTAGTGTCACAACTTGGCTTAAATTAACACTGCAATGAAGTTGCAATGAAATTTGTCATCCTTATCTGGTCTGGCCTACGTATGATTCCAGAGCCATAACAATGTGGTTGACTCTCAACTGCTGTACAAGGGAAACTAGGAATGGGCAATAAATGTTGGCCCACCAGAATCATAGAACCCTACAATGCAGAAGAAGGCCCATTGAATCTGCACCAAACACAATTCCACCCAGGCCCTACTCACATATCCCTACATATTTCACCCACTAATTCCTCTAACCTATGCATTCCTGGACACAAAGGTGCAATTTCTTAGCATGGCCAATCAACCTAACCCACACATCTTTGGAGGAAACGGAGTACTGGGAGGAAACCCATGCAGACGCAAGGAGAATGTGCAAACTCCACACAGACAGTGACCTGAGCCGGGAATCGAACCCACAACCCTGGAACTGTGAAGCAGCAGTGCTAATCACTGGGCTACCTACTGGTGCTGTCCGACCAGCAACGCCCATATCCCACAAGTGAATGAAACAAAAGTTACTGTGAAGATCCTCTAGTCGCCACACTCTGACACTTGTTTGGGTACACTGAGGAAGAAATTAGCATAACTAATTCACCTAACATGGAAATCTTTCCAAAGTGAGAGGAAAGCAAAGTACTGAAATAAACTCATGCAGACACAGAGGGAACATGCTAACTCCACAGAGCTCAGCTTGGGACATTACCCATTCGAGTTTAGAAGCATGAGAAGTGATCTTGTTGCTACATAAAATATCCTGAGGGACATCATAGGATAGCTACCAACAGGATCATTCCTCTTGTGTAGGAGGTTAGAACTGGGGTCACAGCTTAGAAATAAGATTATTTTTTCTTATGAGATTTATTTTTCTGAAGGTTGTTGGTCTACCCGATTCTCTTCTCCAGAGAGCAGTGGAATTTATTCAAGGCTGATTTTGATGGATTTTTGATAGACAAGAGAGCCATAGATTATAGGGGTAGATAGGGAAGTGGAGTTGAGACCATAACATGTTCCGATGTGACCACAGGCTGCTTCATTATCTGAAGAGTTGTGAATGTTACTAAATATCGTGTCATCACCATTCAGCATTCCCACTTCCAGCTTTATAAAGAAGCAAGGGTCATTAATGAAGCAGCTGAAAATGGCTGGGCACAGCACCCTACTGGGAGGAGTTCCTGCAGTGATGTCCCAGGATTAAGGTGTTTGACTTCCAACAACCACAATTTGTGCCAGGTCTGTTTCCAACCAGTGGAGAGTTTTCCCCTGCTTTAACTTTGCTAAGGCTCTTTAATGTCACATTATTCAAATGCTATCTTAATGTCATTCTTTTCTCACCTCACCTCTGGAACTCAGCTCCTTTCTGCAACTCAGATTGCTAAACTTGCGGTTTTTTTCAGGATTAAATTATCATTATCCATGTGGAGGCATTCCCTAATTCATCAAATTGACAGAAACCAATTGCTATAATTCTGTCACCTTTTTTGGTTCACCATTTCCCTGCCATCATCATTTCCTTGGCATTTCTGGCATATAATGCAACCATCATATTTTTCTATGGCATTGAGTACTTTTTGAGAGCATTTAACCACAATATCAAACAAGATGTGTCTTCAGTGAGTTGCTTGAATATTCACTAGCATTTTGTCCCAAAACAATGAATGGATATTGTTTTCTTGCTGTTTGCTGCTGCATCTGGACTGTCCATCTCTATAACAGGCAAGTATATCCTGCCTTATAGATCCTACACCAAGGATGATTTCCCAGCAAAGGAAGGAAAGCTTCTGGTACTGATAAATTTTAACAATCCTCCATTTCATCACCAGTTGCTGAGTTTTATCCTTCAGAGATATGGAAATGGTATATTAATTTCTATTTATGAATAGGAATTTGTTTACAAAGATTTTAAAATTTGTTCGTGCTTCCAGATACTTGCTTTCACTTTAGTTTTTGTTTCTCTAACCACTTCCAAATGTGACTAACAATGCAAACAATAATATCAAACACCAAGCAATTGAGTACTATACTTTGTGTCCTAAAGCACATGTTGTTAGGTCACATATTCAAAGAACATAATGCTCATTTTAGATAGTCACCAGACATACTTCTGCAGAGCTCAAACAAATATAGCATCAGGTCTGTTTTTGATGTTTGGGTACAAGAGATTGCCCCTATAATTGGGCCATTTTGCATGCACTTCACAGACACAATGAAGTTCAGTTTGAACACACGCTCACAAACAAACTCAGACATACATTCACACATACACGCACACATATGCAGACACATACATGCATACACACACAGAGCTACATGCACCTATAGGCCTATATATTTTCACACACACAAACCATACACGTGTGCCACTACAGACACACATGTACACACCTAAGCACAGAGGCATGCACACATACATCTGTGATGAACAATGTACAATTTGAATGAGTTTATATATATTTGTGTATTAAGAAAGGCAAAAGTTGTTTTAGTTTTGGTTCTGAACTTTGGTGCCTGACTGTCTGAATAAACTTGTGACTAAAAGGTTTCAGGTCTTTTGGGCTTGTTTGCACAGATGTACATTTTAATAAGGTCTTACATTCTCTGAAACGGAAGAGAAGAGTTAAAACTGGTTGAAAGCTTAGTAGTTCTGGAAACTAAACACAAAGTAGATCAGCATTACTATTGCCCAGCAATAGTAATCCAGTGACACAGACTCAGGAAGGACAGGAATGTTCAGAGTGTCAGAGAGAGAAGATAGGGATTGTAATATTCCTAAGAAGAAAAACTACAAGGTTAAGGGACAGCAGTTAACTAATCGGTTATGGGACTCAGTAAAGTAACCAATTTAGTGAAGGTGCTACTGGAAGACTGAGTTCAGGGAACTCATTTATTTTGCTCTGGAGTTGAAGAAACTTTAGTGTCCAATTTTCTGGGTGGGTGTCTCGGGGAGAGAGATAAGGTATATAGGAAGCATCAAGTGAATGCTCAAGAATTCATCACAAGAAAACCATTTGCAACTGTGCCGGTCCCAAGTGAGAACATTTTGTGTCTCATTAGTGGTAACTTGTGTCTATAAAGATATTACTAGGGTAAAGGAATACTGGGAATTTGATTTACCTCCTTGTGTTTATATTGAGATCTTTCCAACCTTTGTGTCGCTTATGATATAGTTCACTTTTCATGTTTTAATACATATTTTACCCTTTTTCTATAAAAGGTTCATCAGCAGATTCTTGTGAATATGTTCAGTAACTTTCCTCCAGCTGGGCTCATAATACTGCGCGCGCACACACACGCGCGCACACACACACACACACACACACACACACACACATATCATTGAAGGAGGGCATAGAGATAAAAAAATTTCTACCACAAAGAATGAAGAAATAATAATTCAGTCATCAACTGAAACTTTCATACCTTCTAGTAGCTGAATCCCTTCCTGCCCTCTTGGCATGTGTGCCAATTAATGAGTCAAAAATCTGCTCAAATCATGAAAAGTTTATTTATTAGTCATAAGCAGCCTTACATTAACCCTGCAGTGAAATTACTATGAAAATCCCGTAGTCACCTGTTTGGATACACTGAAGGAGAATTTAGCATGGCCAGTGTACCTAACGTTTGGACTGTGGGAGGAAACCCATGCAGACATGGAGAGAACATGCAATCTCCACACAGACAGTGCCCAAGCAGGGAATCAAATGCGGGTCTCTGGTGCTGTGAAACAGCAGTGCTAACCTCCCCCCTTAGCATCCTGCTAGCTTTTTACTCTTTTCCATTAAAAAGTTGTAGCCACAGTCGTTACCCTTAAAGATTAAAGATGAGATTTTGTGCAAAAGTTGATATTCTGAATTAGTTCGAACATTTTTTGACCAGAGGTCTGAAGAATTGAATATAAGAAAGAGAAAATTGCTGGACATATGTCAACATTCGGAGAGGGAATGAAGACAGAAAACAAACAATGATTTGCCTATGAATAATTGGTCGGTACAGTCAAATACCCATGCTTAAAGTATGTTCTTAGAGTAAAAACAGCACCAATTTACCATCACAGTATGATAAGACAAGAATTTATCAAAGAAAGCGCTTAACTGAATAGGACAAAATGTTAAAAGATCATTGCATTTTCATGTGGACTTGCTTAAACTATTACTTAGCTTTTACACTATTTTTTAACAAAAGTAGGTTGTTTAGATATTTTTATGCAGAAAAGTAAAGTTGGAATTTGCTGCTTGGTCATCATATTTACAAATCATCTATCTGAAAAATGCTTTCACTCCATCTCTGCTCTCCTAACCCCAATCCCTGGAGAGTAATTATAAACAATATGCTGGGCATGATGTTTTAGAGAGTAACTCTGTTCTATTTTGTCCTAGAGCTACTCTTCAGCAATGATGCTGAGTAATGATGTTCAGTTGACTATTAGATAGTGCAAGTTTCCACAACCAGATCTGATTCTTGTCTTCCAGAGATCATCAATTAATAAGGGAGAAGCCTTATCAATTGTCCCTCTTTAACCCAAGAAGATAGCATAAACTAATGAGTTTTCCTCAATAAATTGCGAACACTGATGGTAATATAACCTCCTGTTTCTCTTATCTCCTTATCTTGATCACGGCTATGTAACCCAAATTCTTTCCCTACCTATTTGCACTCTGGTCACCACCCCGGGCTCAAACTCATTCATTCTATCAGTGAGTCATCCAAATCCTACTCTTCTGACTCCTTCCCTTTCCACCAGCAAGTAACACTATCTTTTATTCCTCTCCCCTCAGATCGATTGTCCCTAATTACTGTGGCTGCTTGGTTCCTCCATTACTTGATATCTTCATGGTCAAAGTGTGTTAGAATCTGCGCTGATAGAACTTAAGACAAAAGCAGGGAAGCAAAATATGGTATTGATGGCATGTAAAAAGTAATTGTTTCATGTGCAAAATTGGTACATTGCAGCATACCCAGGAAGACATTGCCATTAAAAACATATCTGTCCATTTAAAGGATGTCCTTGACAAAGCTATGGTTAATTTTATAAAAGATTGACCCCAGAATTCACACACTTTTTCTGCTCTAAGTATTGAAATGGGAAGTAATCTTGTCAATCTATTGTTCCAGACAGACATTCACAGGCTTTATCATGGCAGAGTGTAAATAGATTCTGTGAACTGCACTCTTCGAGGCAAAATTATTCTGCATAGGTCACCCATTCCATCTCTCTGCATGTCTCCTTGATACGCCCTGGCTCTTGAGTCTGGGCTACTTCTTCAATACATTCTCTCACCTAAAGAATGTAAAATAGATCTCCAAAGACCGAGCTCAATAATATTTAAATATCAAATATTCAGAATTGAGGTTATTCATAACAGGTTGAAATTTTGAGCTGGGTTTTGGAGGAAAACAACATTGAAATATTCCCAAGCCAAAACAAATTCTTGATGATGAACAAGCAATATTTGCTGGACAGTATTAAAGGTGACATCATGCAACACATCACATGATTGTGTATTCCTTCCCCCAATGGACAACATAAAAGAACGGAGTTTGCTACCCTGTCTTAAACTAATCTGCACTTCTGTTATCAGGAGAAAACTGTAAAAGAATAGGAGAAACTCCTTGACACAATAACTAGTGGCACGCTAAAGGATATAACTGCTAGACTGGGTCTGGTTGTGGATGGTCAGTCATCTCAGTTTTCAGAATATCTATGCAGAATAGTGTCCTAGGCCCAGCCATCTTCAATGACCTTCTCGCCATCATAAGGTTATCCCCAAGCTCCCTATGTAAAGCCATGCCCCCCCATTCATCCCCATGACCCTTTATAGTCCTTATGCCATTAATACCATTCTATACCTTGCACACTACTCTTCTCCCTTTCTCCTCCATACAAACTTTCTTAGTATTCTGCATGGATAAATCTCAGGAGTCATGCTGACATTAAATAATCCTGCATGGATAAAACTTAGGAGTCATGCTGACAATAAATAAAGTTATATGTCAATTGAATATGTCAGTATTTTTAAAAAATCACTTATTAATGATTAAAATTCAATACATTTTCATTCCTTCAACTAATTTCTTATAAAAACTAGTATCTCTATTTTGTAATCAGTCAGAGCTGCCAATCAAACTATTCACTTCACTGTGAAAATGTTAGGTTATAAAATCAGTCATGCAGCACAAATCCTGTAATGCTAACCCTCTGGTTAGTCAATAGACTGTGAAATTGCCAGCACTGCTTTTATCAAACTCCACATTTTTCATTTTAATTTAAAGCCCATCAGATCTAAGCCCCTTCAGTGTTTTGATAAGTCCAAGGACCTTTGATAATTCTTTGACAGCTTGATAATTTTTTGACAGCTTTGACAGTTCTTAAAGTCATAATGAATTCATGCAACATTATGCTACTTTTAACAATACCAAAATGTCTTTACCTATACCAAAGGACTTTTCACATTGCTGAAGAGCACCGGACTTCTCTCAAAGGGTACCTTTCTCTCCCAAAGGAAACCAGACTTATTCCAAAGGTGTCCTGTAGCCATATCCAAAGGGCTACCTTACATCATCAAAGATTATTCTGGCTATCCAAGTGAATGCAGGTCTGCTGTGCCAACTCTTGCCTGCACACATTGGATATCAGATATTTAATTTACCCATGGGTGGTGGCAGCTGCCGATTTATATGGGTGATTGCAACGTGACTGCCAAATATTAATGAAGTAGAACTCCAAAGTATAGACATGATTCTGCAGGCAAGTGATGGTGAATTGTTGTCCCTGTTTGATAACTGAAATGGAGTTCTGCTGCATAAGGTAGTTGTGAGGATGATGTGATGCCTTATTATTAAAGCCTCTGGGAATGGTGCATTCACCAAGGTTAGTTTCATGGCCGTTCTTTTAAACCCAGTCACACTGAATAAACATTTTTTTTAAAAAACAAGTGCTGTTTGCATCTCTACACTAAGGTCCTTTTCAAACAGTCATGTAAGTTTAAGCAGTTACATGCTGGGGTGAGGAATCATTCAAACTAAACACAATGTTATCTGGCAGTTTGGTTGTATAGTATGTGCACGACTGTTCCTTTTTTAAACTTTCAAAACCCAAGAAACTGGTAATTTGTTCTGAGTTGTAAAAGAAAAATTGATTTTGTCTGTATCAAGGCTGTCAGTTTAAAGATCTCAGGTAATGAATCAGTATGTTTCTAACTCTTGAGAGAACAAAATCGAATTTCCAGCAAGCAGATAAATTAATTAGGTTCACACGGTCAAGGGAAAGAAGCCTTCACCAGCAATTTCTGCAGTGTTCTCCCAAATCTCCCAACGTAACTTTGCCAAAACTCCAAATAAACAGTAAGCAGTCATTTTCATCATTCCCAAGATGCTTCACAGGAGCATTAGAAAACCAAATGTGACACGGAGGCATGTAAGGAAATATTAGATTAGATAACCAAAAGTTTGGTCAAGAGAATTACAAATTTAAGGAGTGTTTTAATGGAGGAAAGTGAGGTAATAGGAGCAGAGAGTTTTAGGAAGGGTGTTCCAGAACTTGGTGAATCTGAAGGCACAACCGCCAGTGGTGGAGCAATTAAATTGTGGGTTCACAAGAGTCCAGAAATCTCAGTGGCTTGGCTGGAGGACATTATGGGATAGGAATGGCTGAGGCCATGGAAGGATGGGTAAACGAGGATAATTTCATAATTAAGGTGTTGCTTGATTAAGTCAGCGAGCATAGAGGTGATAGAGAAATAAGAAGTGGTGGGAGTTGAGTCAAGGGCAGCAGAGTTTTGGGTGACCTCACATTTATGGATGGTAGAAGTATCAATAATATCCTTCTATTCCTTTTTCCCTTGTGTATTTATCTTAGCCTTTCCTCACATATGAAACTCACCTCTACTCCTTGTTGTAGTGAATTTCCAAGCTCTAATCATTTTCTGATTACTGAGCTTCTCCTGAATTCCCTATTGCTTTTATAAATGAACATCTTGCCTGGAATTCTCCCCAAAAAACTACTAAGTGTCAAATTTGCATGAAAATTGGAGTAAATCTCAGTGATTTCTTCAGCATGTTTTTGGAAATGAGTCTCCCACATTGTGGAGGCCACAGCGCGATTATCATTACAAGCCAGAGGACAGGGCCTATTGCCACTGAAAAGAATGAAATTGGCATAATGAGCTGGACCCTATGCATGAGCACATCTCGAAGAGATCCTTAAAAAGACTTCCCAGTGTTGAGATTTCTGGCCTCAATCCCCCATAGATGTTGCTGGCCTCATCGTTGCCCTCTCAGCAATCCTGTATATTGCTGGCTTCTCACCCCAGTTCCCCCCTCCACATCCCTGCTCCCCCCCAACCTCTGCACATTGCTGGTCCCTCAGGGCTCCCTACTTCCGCCTCCCTCAACCCAACCACGGACATCATTAGCCCTTCCCCCCTCACTTCACAGGCATCGCTGGCCTTCCCTTCCCCTTGCACCCCACAGACATCATTGGCCTCCCCTTGCGCTTCTCCCCCGCACCAGGTAAGAGTGGGACACCTGAAACTGCCTTCCTCGATCTCCTCTTCATTCTAATGGTTGCTGCAGCATCAAAAATCCAAGTTCCTTTGCGAGTCATGTTGTGGCCCCTTCAATTAGTAATCTCCCTTCCTTGGTGTCATTTAGCCCATCCTGTCTAATTGACAGGGGAATCAGAAATGATCTCTTATTCGGAGGTTTGCTCTAGGAAAACCCGCACGATGTGGTTCCGTACCTGCCTTTGTACTGGGGACTAAGCGTTAAGATTAATGTCATTGTCTACACCTACTCTGTCAAACTGCCTCTCAGAACACCAAACAGATCATCCCTCTAACTTTTCTTGAAAAGCGAATCCATTCCAGCACAAGAAGCCATCCAGTACCATGGTGCTGTCCTAGAAGCTCACTTTGCTGTCACACCACATTCCAACTGCCAGACAGGGGCTTACAGGACATCACACAGATCCAGCAATCTGCCTTCCATGGCAATACTACACACTCCTGTGAAAGTGTGACACCTTACACGCCCTTGTACTCGTTAGCCAGCCCAGCATGCTGCTTCGCATTTTGAAATGGTGCAGTTCAAAGCCAGGCTTTCTAGATTCAGAGCTGCTTGGAGTCATCCTGCAAGGTCATCTGCAGTCCTCCCACCCCACTGAAAGTCTGCAGTTTTTTCCACCAGCCACTGGGGTAGCACTGTCAAAGAATAGTAGGAGAGACAATAGTGCAAAGAAGACCAATACTAGTAGGATATGCAAAGTGATCAGTTAACCCTTTTGTGGTATAGTGGATGATTTGATTGATGGATTTGGTTTACAATCTTTGCTTAGCAGTGGCTTTTACTTTAACACTGTAGCCAAACAGATGCTGTAATGGTCAGCAGTAGGATAGGGATAAGGATGTGGGACTCTTGACAAATGGGGAATTGGACTTGCGTTTGTCAGGACCAGACAGGCAATGCTATGCAAATGAGTTTCTCCCCTACAAATTTCTTCATGGTGGCTTATGTTTTCTACTTTTCAAAACAGTTTAATTATTTTCAAAGGTCTCCCTCTGCTGACAATGTGATGTCAGTGCTATCCAACATTTTAACAAACATTGAGCAGAGACCGGAATTTGCAAAGGAAATCGTTGTATCTTTGCAATAATAATTCCTGAAATACTCCCGTGATGTGTCCTTGGCATTCCCCTGTGTTATGACTTACTCTCAAAACATATTGTTAATGGTTTGTTTAGATTCTATTTTACCATAATTTTACTACCGCATTGTGCCGTTTTGGATGCAAAAACTTTGTAAAGTCAGGCATGAGGCAAGTAGTGCAATTAGGGCCCACCTTTGTGTCAGCTCCCCCTTTATCAAGGCCCAAGAATGCATTTACATGCATTTAAATTGACTTAATGAGCTGCACACCCAACCTTACTGACTCTCTCCCCCTTTATCACCGCTTTTGCCTGTCCAGAATCGACGTGAAACAAACAAGCTCCACACAGGTCAGATTCAGGTGCTTCACCAATGGGGGTTAGTGAGGATGTAGGTGCTGAGTGTCTGATAGCTCTCTGCTTGAGATGGGGGTGGGGGTGGGGGGGGGTGGTGGGGGGGGAGCGGGATGGAAGGTGAGTCTGCTACCACTCTGCCTGAGCTCAGTGAGAGAAGGGGAGTGCGCTGCCAACTGCCTGAGCTCAGTGAGAGGGAAAAGGGAGTGCGCTGCCACCTGCCTGAGCTCAGTGAGAGGGAAGGGGAGTGCGCTGCCACCTGCCTGAGCTCAGTGAGAGGGAAAGGGGAGTGCGCTGCCACCTGCCTGAGCCAGTGAGAGGGAAAGGGGAGTGCGCTGCCACCTGCCTGAGCTCAGTGAGAGGGAAAGGGGAGTGCGCTGCCACCTGCCTGAGCTCAGTGAGAGGGAAGGGAGTGCGCTGCCACCTGCCTGAGCTCTGAGAGGGAAAGGGAGTGCGCTGCCACCTGCCTGAGATCAGTGTGGGGGTGGTGGAGGGGGGGATCTGCTGCCACTCTGCCTGACATCTGTGGGGGAGGGGGATCTACTGCCAATCTGCCTGATATCCGTGGGGGAGGAGGGTCTACTGCCAATCTGCCTGAGATCAGTGAGGGGGACGGGGGAGGGACTGACGATCAATCTGGGTGGTGAAGGGGGTAAAGAGATAAGGGCGTCAGTAATGTGAGTGTGGGGCAATATCTGGGAGGCCCAGAGGGGGCATTATCCAGCCCAGGAAGGATGTGGCAGAACAGCGGCATTCTACCATTCTTTTTCTGTGCATGTGCAGTTGGAGGAGCTGATCGGAGCTGCAGAGTTTCGGGTGCTTTATGCCAAAATTGCAGTGCAATTTAGACTCGATGATATTTTTGCAGACAGACAGTGTATGGAGGTGCCTGAGAACCAGTCTAAAAGTCAGATGTGAAACATTCCCAGTCTCAAGTCCATCCAGCATTTAGAATCAAAGTGGTAAAATAGAGTCATAGGTTTATTATTGTCATAAGCATTGGGATACAGTGACAAGTATTATTTTTTGCATGCTATATGACAAAGTATATCATTCATAAAGAAGGAAAAGGAGAGGGTGCAGAATACAGCGTTACACTCCTAGCTGAGGGACAGAGAAAGATCAACTTAATATACAGTAAGTCCATTCAAAAGTCTGATGGCATAAGGGAAGAAGTTGTTCTCAAGTTGGTTGGTACAAACCCAACTAAAATAATATATCTCACATCCATACATATCAAATACATTCAAAGCTGGAAGCAGTATCCAGTTGTTCTTAACAGTGAAAACCTATTCATCTTCCTGCAAATTCAAGGCAAAACTACATTTCTGAGGCTATAAATTCAATATAATATGGTCACAAATGAAAAAAGTGTGAAAACAATTATTTCTGATCTCCGATGGAATACAGTATGTGAATAGATACAAACCCATTTATAATAATGAACTCCCCTGCTACATATACTCTATTATAGAATGGAAGATTGGAGTGGTGCAGAGGACATCCAATATATCTTCTAAACATGCCAGACATTCGGAAATATTGCTAAAGTTGCAAAGAATTAAAAAAGCAAGTCATCTAATTTAGGTTCATTGATTTAAATATTGCTTCTTGGCACACCTCTTTGTAGCCTGGATCAGCTCTGACATAAATCAGCTTTTAGGGTGTGAAATTAATTGTATAGTTCCAGAGCTATGGCATAAACTTGCTGTGCCACCCTGAATAATTTGGTTTTACTCTCATACCCCAAAGCCTGCATAGGCTGATATGACACAAGAACTCCGAATTTGGACAATGCAGGTCTTGGCAATGTCTGGCTCAAATGCCTGACTTCAGTTCTATTTCTAATAGAATAGAATTATACAAAGATTAAAATGCAGAAGGAGATCATTCAATCCATTGTCTTTGCACTGGCTTTCTACAAGAACGATGTAACTTGTCTCACTCCCCTGCCCTTCCCTCATAGTCTGGCAAACTTTTCCCTTCAAGAACTTACCTAATTTCCTTGTGATATGTGCCTCCAGCACTAGTTCAGGCAGATCTCAATTACTTGCTGCATATTTCACTATTGGTTCTTTTGTCAGTTACCTTAAATCAGTATCCTATGGGTACTTCAAGCAATGGAAACAAATTCTTCCCAACTACATTGCCTAGACCTTTTATGATTTTGAATACTTTGCCAAAGTCGTCTCTCAAATTCTTTTGAGTTTGAGAGAACAACCATATCTTCTCCAAACTGATGTCATTCATCCAGGAACTGATCTCATGAATCTTTTTTACTTTAATTATTGTCCGTGTCTGAAAAGAGAAGCATGAAACAAGACAGGTTCCATAGTATCGTTAGTTAATAGGTCAGACACTCTGGCCATGATTCTTCCATCCCGACTCACTAATTTTTTAGTACAGCAGTTGGGGGAGTCACACATGTACCAAATCATGGGGTTCATGCATGTGTTCTTGACACACGCACATCTCCTAGTGACGGATATCCAGTGCAGTCAGGGCTACACATTGGAAACCAGTGGGAGCAGTAGGTAAGTGATTTTAATCTTCTTTGAATGCAATCTTAATATCATTATCAGGCCTGGGACTGAAGTTTCCAGGCCCAATAGCATTTCCCACCCCACCAGTACGATTATACTCTGGTGGGGTTTGGATTAGTTCCCCAATTCTGGGGAATTAGCGGGAGATCCTACTGGAGTGAAGGGGCAATTGAGACCCCTCAGGGGTTGGGCAGCAGGGGATGGAACCTCCCCCATGCATGAGCACCCTGGCAGTGCCCAAAAGGCAAAGTGCCCATGCACTGGGAGAATCATGGCAGTGCCCATCAGGCCTGGGGCAGTGCCAAGAGGTCATGGCTTAGGGGGCAGTGCCAAAAAGGTGGGCCTAGTAGATGTGGCGTGGTGTCAGGGCAATCAGTGGGGTGGAGGGGGCCCGCTGCTCCTCTGCATTGGGATCAGTCATGGCTGGAGAGAGACCAAAAATTAGGACGGGTTGAGGAGGGAGGGTTTGTCAAGTGTGTCTGCCTCTAGTTGGGGACGGGGGTGTTTGCTGGTGTTGGAGGGATCTGCCAGGGCAGGGGGTCGGGGAGATCATCACTGCTTGGTTGGGGGGGGGGGGGGGGGGGGGGGGAATGGGGTCACTAGAGATCGGGGTGCTTCAGGCCAGGGCTCATCCAGAAATGGTCAGATCATTGGGGGAGGGGGCTCTGATGGAGCAGAACTGCAGAGAATCAGGCTGGCCAGCAATCTAACTGGCCAGCAAAGTGCAGACTGTCAATATGGGACCAGTATACATGTGCAGAGTTCAGGAAATGTCAGATGCCTCCTGGGTTTTTAACGATATTCATAATTGTGATCTCTCATTGCATACAGTGAGGGAGAGTTGAATCTGAAGTCCCACTGAAAAATACAATTGCGATTTACACCAGTTTTCCCACAAATTCAGCACTTAGAACTTTTTTGGGGAGAATCGCCCCCTCCGATTGCAAATAAGTTAAATGTTTGAAATGTTTTCCATTGGAAAGCATCTGAAAGTACCCTCAAGTATTTCTGGAGTGCTGTAATTGTTCTGCTAGAGAGTGTTGCAGCATTCTTAAGGAGGATGAGTAGCACTGTGGTTAGCATGGTTCCAGGGACCTAGATTCAATCCTGGCCTTGGGTGGCTGTCTGTGTGGAGTTTGCACATTCTATCCACATCGGCATGGTGTTCGGTCCTAGACCAGAACTCTATGTGTATTATAAAAACAGACTAGACCCCAACAATTTTTCTATTTTGATATAAATGTGAAGAAAGGGTGTTTTGCTCCAGGAGTAATTCCAGTGACAAATTAGGGATCTTTTATAAAAACAAGCTTTATTCAAACCTGGTTTAAGTATAACTCTAACAAAATGAAGCACTCAGCTCTTAAAAGTTGAACAATCTTTAAATATGAAAGGAAGCAACTTTAATTTATAAATTATCACTATTTCAGTTCCAAATAAGCAATTTTCTTCTTACAGACTTATTGCTATAATGAATATCGAAGCTTTGGGGTTTTCAGAGAGACATAGAGTTTTCAGAAGCTTGCTGGATTCTCTTAATTTCAACCAGAACAGCCAAAGTCCAAATCCTTCCTACAAAAATCGAGCTATTTTTGCTGCAAATCCAGGATTGCACATGAAACTAAAACACCACATGGCTCTCTCCAGCACTCTAGTCTGAAATCCCAGAGGAATGTAAGTAATCAAAAGTTAATGATGCCAAATTAAACTCTACTTGGCATTGTCAGTTATAAATTTGAAATGAGTAATTATTCTGCTCTCCCAGCATCTGAACTGTATCTACCCTGCCCCCTAAACACACTAATTACTTGTAGAGAAAAGCTGAGTTTATAGCATTGTCCTGAAACAAAAATAAAAACATAATGTAGTTGCACACTTCCCAGTGGGTTTCCTCTGGGTGCCGATGCTTTTCTCCCACCGCCCAAAGATGTTTAAGTTAGGTATATTGACCATGCTAAATTTCCCCTTAACGTCCAAAATATGTGTAAGTTGAGTGGATCTTCCGTGCTAAATGCACAATGTTATAGGGATGAGGCAGGGGCAGAGGTGGGAGTGTGCTAGACCTGGGTAAAATGTTCTTTTGGATAGTTGGTGAAGATCCAATGGGTCAAATAGCCTCTTTTTTCACTGTGGAAATTCAGTTCTGTGGTTCTATTCAAGAAGCCTGTGACCTGTCCACACACAGATTGTAACAAGTATGGGGTCTTCAGAAAGATAGAGAGATAGAGTAGAGGCTGTGGAGAGGCCAAACTTCACACAATTCCCTCTGCAAGATTCCTCCATACTTCTGTCGTCAACAGACTATTTGATAGGTCAGCCAAAGTGCTCAGTATCTTGGTGTGCATGCTCATTCAGCACTGTCCTGTGTGTAATCTCATCAAAGTTTGTTGGCAGTGTCAAAAGAAATCTAAGAATCTTATACAGGTGATCAATATCAACAAATGCAACTTCATATATTATCTCCTATCCATTGCTCAACCAACCTCTAACACTACTCAATGCCCCACACACCTATCACTCAAATCAGCAGAACTGACTAGCACTCTGCACTCATATCTAACACCCAGCCACTCTGCCTCAGCCTCGTACACCAACCAATGATGCCAACCTCAATCACAGTCCTATACAACCATTGTAATGGAACAAGTTAGCATACAAAGGAAGAGAGCAAAGTCTTTTGCACCAGTACTTAACCGCCACCTTCCCTCTTACAAGTGGGTAAACAAACCATCCTTTATCCCTGACTAGGTTGCAACTCACTTGTGTCCAGTGACTTATCTTGTGTTAGTTTGACTATTTTCTTGTCTCCAAGCTAAGTGCAGAATCTAACATCTGAACTGGTGGCTGCAAGTATCAGATCAAGAAGTGCAACCAGTTCATTGGTGCTGTGCTGTTGCTCTCTCGCTTCCTTGCTTGCTCACTCTTTCACTCTCTCTCCTTCCTTGGAGTCTGTGGATGGGCAGACAACAGTTCTTAGGCATCTGAAATAGGAACTAGGAGTGGAAAGATAGGTATGAGGGAAAGGGACGAGGTGGGGTGGTAAGTAACAACTCCATGGTCACACCATCAGCAGCTTACAAATCATGCAGATACAGATAGCAGGATGAAATTATGCTTGGAGTTCAAAAGGGGCAAAAGGCAGGTCAACGCCTGCAGTTTTACGTACAAGTTTAATGTGGGGCTGAGAACAACATTGCCATGCAATGATGTAAAAAGGCATTTGACCTGAGATTTAAGATACACTGATCTGTAAGTAACACTCCACAACAATGCCATTTTCCTCAATGTACACAGTGATGTCAGATTGTTGTGGGTATATCACAGCTTGCCCCATGATGCTGAGAGCCATTTCTTGGCAAAATGAATATTATTTAATGTCAACTAATGCTCCAAGTCAGCATCGTCCAAGTGTACTCCGTAAGTATTACTGCAATTGCACAGCAAAGCTCCCTTCTGACCACTTTTGATTTATTCAAATGCACCAAAATGATTTATCTCAACAGTTCTATTTCTGACTTTCTGTACTCTCCCACAATTTTGGTTATCTTGGTCTGCGGTGATTGTGTTTTGTATATATCAGATTGCATGTTGTACAGAATTAAAATATCAATGGATAATTGTAAAATAAATGAAACATTGCAACAAACAAAATAGCAGACTAGAAACACATCAGTCTTCAGATAAAATACAGCTGGCAATAGGGAATTGATGGTTTTCATTCCATTGGCTTCAAAACAAAATTGAACTTATTTAAAAAAATGAATTGCCTTGCTTTAGAATAACAACAGCTTATTGCTTTAATAAAAGCCTCTTGCTTAAAAAAAAGGAATAACCTGAAAAGGGAAGGGCTACAGGTGCCACTTGTATTTTGATAAGCATCACACAGAGTGAAAAATTCAATTTCAGGCTGCCTTCCTCACTTAAAGCAGCCTTCAGACAAGTCCAGGAAGCGAGGGGGGATGGATGGGACAGTTCAGGAGTGGGACTAATGGCAGCTTTTCATGATTGCTGTTGTTCTGGAAGGTGCGCCATGGCTACAGCTGCTCCAATAGTTTTCTTTAAGATTAAGTGGACATACTTATTTGACAGTGGCTGCAGATTAAGATCACAGGCATATCCAGGTCCAACATTTCCTCCACTTGGAATGATATATTTTGACACTCGCATGTATGAGGAAGCCTATATTTTTTAACTTGAATTTGTATGTTTTTGAGGTGGGCACTACACCCATAACAGAAACTGAGATGAAAATGAAATTAAAAGAGAAGGTGAACATTAAAGAGCTGAACTTCCCAGTCTCTCGGAAATCAGAAGAAAGCTGAGGTCAAGAAATCTAAATGAAACCTGGTTAAAAGATATAAAAAGACACATACAAGACCCTGCTGCAGTGATTGTTGTTGAGCTATTGGAACAAAAGAAACCAGGTGAAGCAGTTGAAAATATGCAAATGGAATAAGTTGCTGTGGCTGTTTCTGTCATTGTGGATGGTCTAGTAATCCAGAGTAAGTTGAACAATTTCTGCAAATGTGGGCCATTTGCCGTGAAGACCACGTCCATAGAACTCGTGTTGGTTGTGAGCTGCTGTTGTCTGGTGATCAGACTACCTCCGAGAAGGAGGAGCTGAAATTCCTCATGAGGAAGAGTTTGAAGGACTTTGTGACTGAGTGCAATCATTAAAACATGAGTAGATTGCTGAGCCAATTTGTAAGTTCTGTTTTAGTTTTATCTGCCCTTAGTATGCAATTTATAGTTCATATTTGATTAAAGGTTGCCTGTTCATTCATATTTAAATCATGTTAATTCTGGACGTTGGAATATAAGAGAAATAATATTTAGTGTTTTCTTTGTTGACTCTTGTTTTGTAAAATATTCTACCATTATTATGAACCAGAGAAGTTTATGGCTTCATTCATTATTGAATGACTGGGATTATGGCTCTTGCTCAGTCCAAGTCCATAAGAAACTACAAAGAGTCATGAATGAAACCCTGTCCATCATGCAAACCAACCTCCCATCATTGACCCTGTCTACACTTCCTGCTGATTTGGAAAAACAGCCAGCACCATCAAGGACTCCATGCACCCCAGAAATTGTCTCTTTCACCTTCTTCCGTCAGGAAAAAGATACAAATCCTGAGATCACGTAACAAACGACTCAAGAACAGCTTCTTTCTTGCTTAGTCAGATTTTTGAGTTGACCTACCTTGTATTAAGATGATCTTTCTCTACACCCTAGTTATGATTGTATTACTATGTTCTGCACCCTCTCCTTCCCTTCTTATGAACAATACGCTTTGGCTGTATAGCGCACAACAAATAATACTTTTCATTGCATACCAATATGTGTGACAATAATAAATCTAATCAAATGTCATCTAAAAGTTGCTGGCTCCCATGAGAGCAGAACAAAACTTAAAATAACTGCCACATCTTCATTAGCATTGGATTGCCAACTGGAAAATGGCCCAAACCATCAGATGTTTTTTGGTTGTTCTTGAGCACAAAAGGTTGGAGGTTGAAATTAAACCTTTTCTCATAAAATAGATGCAACAAGGCCCAATATCTATCCCAATACTCTAATAATACTTCAATCCCATTACGCTTTGGTAGCACCACATATTTAAATTAGACATACAAAAAGAAGAGTTATTTCCTTCAAGATAGATATTTAGCCAGCAGGGAGGCCCTGCAATTGGCTTGAAATCTTTGACTGTGACAAGAAAAAACAAGCTAGTACAGGGTTTGCATACATAGAACTGGGTTTGGCTGTGACACTCCCATAGTCAAAAATCTAGGGCCACTCAGATGAAGTATTTAAAAATTATCACCAGTGAATAGGAACAGTACGAGGGAGGTGGTGGGAGGAAAATACAGATTGCCATTCATTTTATTTATTTTACACATGTAAATAAGCATTTTCTTTCCTTGAAAGTCTACTAAAGAATATGCAGTCTGAAAAATAAAGACAAAAAGCAAAAGACCTTTATGGATCCTTCAGGATCTGAAGTGAAATAAGGGGCAGAACTTTACAGCATCACGATGAATGCAACCAGCCATTCAAAGGTCCATTGACTTTGGCAGGGCTGAAAATCCCACCAGCAGGAGGGGCTGGAAAATCCCACGCAAGGTGATTTTTTTTTGCCTACTTGAGGTCCAAGCATTAAGTGACCTCACACAAAATCTTGTCTTACAAGGCCACTTGCAGCCTCTCCCAGTGAAAGTCAGCAACCTTCTTTCAGCCATCCTGCAATGATGCAAAGGAGTAGCACTCCACAGGAGCATGAGACAAAGGCAATTACAGAACAGGCTATAAGCAAATGCACAGGAGTTCTGGGGTTTTCATTTTATTCTGTGCTGTTAGATAAAGAGGAATTTTTACTGATGATCTTTTTTGAATGATGTTGGAAAGGAGACATCATAATGGGGAGTCCGAAATGAATATGCTTCTTTTTAACAGAAGTAAAGCTTCATTGTACAGTCCCTTTTCCTCTGTCCTGTTGGATGTCACTTTAATACCAAAATGCCATGCAGATAGTTGCCAGCAGCACATCATACATGTAGGATTCCACAGTGTTGTGCTTCTCAGAGTCTTTTAGGAGTCTAATGGTTTAGCTGAACTGAGCTCTGCAATGCTAGAATCTTATGTTGGGGCTGTTGACTTCTGTTGGGTACATAATGGGCAACAGCTAATCAACATCCATTATTACTCCACTTGATTATCCTTCACCGAGAAGCAGTGAAAAGTAAATTAGGTAAAATGGGTGAGTTAGTGTATGACGCATGGCTAACCAAACTTTGTTCATTTTGCATTCATATCAATGTTGAAAGTTTCAACAATGGAATTGAAGAGCTTGTTGCCCCCAAAATAGGTCAACACTCTGAGTGATCCATCCAATCTCAATGCTCTTTCCTACAATTCTTAATTCTTTTTTCAAAGATGCATCAATTTCCTTTAAAAAATTATTCTGGATTCAATTTCCATTACTAAATTATATGAGATACTCCATGTCCTAATAAGCTTTTATGTAAATTGCAATTGCTAAGCAATACTATTCTTTTCGTGATGATTTCAATTTGTGCCATTTACTAGCTGACATACCAATCAGTATAAATAGATTTTTCCCTATTTATTTTATCAAAACTCTTCAGGGTTTTGAATATCTCATTCAGAAGTCTATTAAATCTTCCCTATTATTAGTGCCAATCATGGTTGATTTGGTAACTCACTTGTCTCTGAATCATAAGGTTCCAGATTCAAGTTTTATTCCAGGGACTGACTGCAAAAATCAAGGTTGACAATCCAGTGCAGTACTGAGAGAGTGCTACATTGTTGAAAGTGCCATTTTTCTGATGAGGTGTTAAACTAAGGCCTCATCTGCCTATTAGGAGTATATAATAGATCCCAGAGCACAATTTTGAAGAACAGCGAGGAAGTTATCTTTCGTCTCCTTCCCAATATTTATTCCTCAATCCATGTCCTAAAAAACAGATTATCTGGTCTTTTACCTTTTATCTGAGAGCTTGCTGACTGTATGTTCATGTATATATTGTTATGATCTGGACACATGAAACAATGTGGTAGTGTGGCCACACATCCAACATGTCAGGATCAGTAAAGAATTTGAAGTAAACAATTTAAGTTGTAGTCCTGTCATTATTCCTGCCCAATTTAGCAAATTTACATGTTGTCAGGAGCTGCTTTAGATTGCACGTGGACTTACTGTTTTTATTTTCTATGTTTCTATCAAAGAGATCAGGAAGTATTGGGGGAAGGTAGGATCAGGATATTGAATTTGATGATCAGCCATGATCAAAATGAATGGCAGACAGACTTGAAAGACTGAATGGCCTACATATACTGTTATTTTCTATATTTCTATGACCCACTCATCTTTGATGAAAACATTGCTGACAATTGGAAGAAGTTTAGAAACAAATGACGCATATACTGTTGTGCTGGTCTCTCTGATCAATTGAAGAGTGTACAAGCATACATGTTGAAACTAATGGGCCCAGAGGTGGTTGAAAAATCTACATCTACCAAGGGAAGGAAGATAAAGAGAATCCTGAGATACTGTTAAAAAAAAAATTGAATAGATATGTTTGTCAGTAAAAAAATGTCATGTTAGCTAGACATGTTTTTAACATCACTAACCAGAAATTTCATGAATAGGATTTTACAGTCTTGTTTGAGTGAGACCGGAAAATCTCGCCCACGGACAACAGATATTTACATTATCTGCCCCTTGTCAGCTCCGAATCTGTGGCAGGTTGGGGCAGTAGAATTCTGGCACATGAGTTGGTATTATCGTATGGACCACTTTTTCACCAGAGCTTTTGATATGTGTTTGGTAGTCTCACTGATGAACTTGTAAGAGACTGCTTAGTGTGTAGAATACACCACAGTGCTGTGCATACACAATTGCTCAGAAAAAAAGAACCTCATATTAGAATCCGCATTCTAAATGAGCAGTGGAGAGAAGCACGAAGGAATTTAGGGTAGAAATGGAAGTTTTCTCAGTACCAAAAGTGCCCATTGTATATCATATGGCATGAATGACTCGGTAATGCCCACTGCCTGTGCTCCAAGAAGAGCACCTCTTGCTATCAAATAAAAGGTAGTGACAAATGTTTAGAATGATAAGACTGGGTGTCATAGCCTCCCATAGATGAAGCCACAAAGTGGGATTGTGCATTGGTAATTACAGTAGATAAAGATGGTAGAGTGAGAATCTGCACTGACCCAGTGCACTTGAATAGAGCACTTCTGAGATCCGTCACCCAATGAAACAGTTGAACAGGTTACAGCTGACACACCAATGCTAATATTTTCAGCATCCTGGATGCAAAATTTGGAATTTAGCAAATTCCGTGGATGAAAAATCTTCAAAACTCACTATATTCATGTCTCAAGTAGGCAAATACAAATTCCTTCATTGTGTGCCCTATGAAATCACTACTGGTCGTGAGGCCTTCCCATAGTCTACGCAGGGCAACCTTGTGACATTATCACTGATGACATTCTGGTCTGGGGTTGTGTAATGCAAGAAAATGATGCAGATCTGCGTTTGATCATCAACAAAATCAGAACCATACAGTTGGAGCTCAACTTTGCTTAATGCAGATTCAAGGTCAGCCTAGTCCCCTACATGGGCCACTTGCTCACAGCCAATACTGTGAAGCCAGACCCACACAAAAAAAGCCTGTATGGCAAATGGCCACTCCTAAGGATATGCAGGTCCTGCAGTATTTCGTTGGCATGATAAATTATCTATCAAAGTTCATTCCCTGTTGCAGTGAGGTAACTGGACATGTCCATCAACTTTTCCACTAGGATACAGAATGGTGTTGGCAGGAGAATGCTGCAATCAACAAACTCAAGCATCTTCTTTCAGCCCTTCCAATGTTACAATACTTCAATGTTTGAGTACCTGTAATCTTACCAGCAGATGCCTCTCAGCACAGGCTCAGTACAGTCTATATCCAGAATGGCAAGCCAGCAGCCTTTGTATCAAGGATTCTCACTGATACAGAAAGCTGCAATGCTCAATTGAGAAGGAACTTCTTGCCTTAGTCTTCACATGTCAGAAATTTCATGACTTCACCATCCCTGATAACATTGAAACTGATTTCCAAAAGCTTGTCACTATCCTAAAAAAAAATCTCTTCACATTCCACCACCATATCTGCAACAGATGATGTGCAAGTTACAATGCTGCAGCCTCAGTGTAACTTATAAGTATATCTCACAGATGTCCTCTTCAGGGCTTATCTACCAACCATCAAGTAAACAGGTAGTGAGGAGGATATTGATGATGTGACAATTCAAATATTGCCACCCTGCAGAATTGAGGAACTCAGAGCATCCTACAAATAGATCAAAACATGCAAGCACTTCATAAAGTCATTGTGTCAGATGGCCTGAGATGTCAAAGGATCTTTCTCATGAGCTCTGTACTTTCTATGCCAAACGAATGGAGTTAACCATGCAAGATGGACAGATACTATGGGGCTAGAGGTTCATCATCCCCATTTCTCTGCAGAGCTACTGTACCCAAGGACACCCAGAAACAACAAAGTGCATGGCAAAGGAAACCATGTACTGGCCCTCAATGTATGTGGAAACAGAGAGATAAGTGCCCAGATGAGCACCATGCAAAATGTTCAAGCTTCATCAAACCAAAGAACCATTGCACTTTCATGAGGTTGCAGGCCTTCTACGGTCAGTCACTGTGACAGATACATTCAAATTGAATGAAAAACAGCATTTGGTCCTTATCGACTCATACTCAGGCTGGTGTGAAGCCCACTATTTCTCTGAGATGGAGCATGGAGAGAACCACAGTGACTGCAAAGCTGCAGTGACATTTTGCTGCACGTGGCATTCCCCAGAGGATGACAGATAATGCCGGCAGGACTTTGCAAACACTCACAAACAGCCCTCTCTAACAACAGTCAAATGGCTTGGCAGAGCAGGTGGTACTCTCAGCAAAGCTTCTCCTTGAAAAATGCCTACAACACAGACTTGTACACTGCACTACTCAAACTGTGAAATTTGCCAACACGCAGCTTGTGCTCATCAGTGCAGAAAATGTTCTCCAGATGCCCCAGAGCAATGGTCCCTGCCACTGAGACATGTTGGGCTTTGAGAAGACCAGCAGTTATGAAAAATACCATATGAGTGCAAGAGTTTTTCCTTTCACTTTGGTCCAAGTGGAAGTCAGCGTGCTATTCTTAATGCTCATCTTCTATTCTTGCCGCTACATAGACCTAAATATCCTGTCCTGGTTGACACTGTATCATTGGTGTTTACTTCATCTTCATTATGAGGTAACACCCTCTTTGGTTGCTACACAATAACATATCAGAAAACATCAAGAATATTTCCTGAGGTGGCTATTCCTGTGAAATTGTAATTATGTTGTTCAAAAAATCTTCCATGCAAGGTGTAAAATAACCTAACATGATGAATATATAATCGATCTTATCATTAATTATTAGCTAAACATATTCTTGGCACGTTTTGTAAAGTGCTTAGGTTAAATATTTAAAGTCAGTGCAATCAAACAATATCCAGCTTGCATTGTCAATGAATGTTTAATGAGCGATTAATATCATTAGAATTTCTGTAACAGATTCATTTCTCCAACTAGGTTGGATGTTTATTTTTATGTTGTATAAAAGCACACTTGTATTTTCATCAAAAATGAACAATATAACCTCTAATGAGTGATGCTAAACAAGGAATAAATCAACAATAAGGCAATTGCATTTCTGCAATTACAACTTGCACATACAGAAGCAAGTAAAGCTTCGTGATCTAATAAGAATATAGCTGAGTTTTTTTAAAATGAAGATTTCTTAAAGGAAGTATTAACCATGTTACTTCACGTTAAAGATTTCAAATATATGCATCTTTTGCATTGCTGGTGCTAAATCGTGTGAAAATGTTTTTTTTTGCTCATCTCTCAACTGAGAAAAATTGTTGGATGTATTAGTTAAATAGAAGGTATGTTCTCAGGAGTGGAGCCAATTATTATTTCAGTTTTGAAATTCATCTGCACAATACCCCAGGGCCTGAAAAGCTCTTTCATTTGACATTAGTCCTGATTAAAATGCAATTTGCATTTCTGAACATAAATTATCCTCTAGTTATATCAAGATGGGTAATCGCTTTCTACTATTGCTTGTATAAAATATTAGAAGACAAGTTACAGGCCAATTT
This sequence comes from Sphyrna mokarran, assembly GCA_024679065.1. NCBI lineage: Eukaryota > Metazoa > Chordata > Chondrichthyes > Carcharhiniformes > Carcharhinidae > Sphyrna > Sphyrna mokarran. The sequence continues at coordinate 43,228,179 of JAGIQG010000003.1, read as the reverse complement.
TGGACCTGCGCTCTCTGTCTGCAGGAATGGTGGTGCCATCTCAAAATCTAGATCTTTTTGACCTATCGCCGCTGGAGTGATGGTACGAGAGAATAAACTCTTTTTAATATATCAGCATGTCATTACCAAGTACTCTCTCTGGGATTTTCCCCCACAAGGAATATTCAGCTAGCATCATTTACAACAGGGTCACCTAGACATAAGCCTTTTGTAGTGGTCTCGCCAGGGGCATAAAGGTGAATGTAGCCTCTGGGAGAGAGGTACATGGCCAGGCAAAGACCTGGTAATTTTTGCTGACACCGGCCCTTGACAAAAGTTGGCACCATACCTGTGCCAAGGGGCAGACCCAAGTGGGAGCTTCACAGGACGGGGGAGCAGGGGGAAGATTCATTTAGATGTGGGTGGTGCTGGGAATGGACAGAGGTGGAGGAGTTGGCAGCCATGGCTATTATGGGAAAGGGGGGGGCGAGTCATGGTGGTGGAGATGGATGCCAGTTCAGACTGGAGAGAGAAGGTGGGAAGGGCTGACAATCAATGGTGAGTGTGAAAGGCATGAAGCGTAGCCCCTTAATTTCTTTGAGCAGAATGGTAAAATTTGGAAAGAAAACTGACCAGTTTCTCTGCAGAAAAACACATTGGTTTTTTCACTGAAGACAACACAGTGCCATTTTTTGGTAAGATTTTGCTCAAGGGAGGCATGATGGCACAGTGGTTAGCACTGCTGCCTCACAGCACCATGGACCTGCGTTTGTTTCCCAAATTGGGTCACTGTCTGTGTGGAGTTTGCACATTTTTCCCATGTCTGCATAGCTTTCATCCAGTGCTCCGATTTCCTCCCACAGTCTGAAAGACGTGCTGGTTAGGTGCATTGACCTGAACAGGCACCAGAGTGTGGCAACTTGGGGAGTTTCGTAGTAACTTCATTGCAGCATTAATGTAAGACTTGTTTGTGACAAATAAATAAACAAACAATATGTCTAGATTTTGAATTGTAACATAAATTGCACGCATGGAAAGACCAGCTTGTGAACATAATGCATCCGTTATAAAGATCTTAGTCACACCATTGGGATTTCCATTGTGTGCTATTTATAAAGGTGACTAAACTGGTGCATGGGAAGTAGTAAATAAATGCATTCAGATTTTAATAAAAGGAGATGAAGTACTCTGGCACATTATGCAGATTGTGCTCAAAACTGAAATGATTCTCTTCAGGAACCGCATGAGGGGTTTGTTCAGAGGAACTGCTTCATGTGCATTTGCTGTTTGGCACTGAAGCCATTGAATGGGTGACTTTTATGTCAAAGGTGTTAATAAAAGGCACAAAATAAATGCACAAAGACTATGTGGAACACAAAATATTCTAAATTTTACAACTTAAACATGCAAGTTATCCTCCATTTGATCAAAAATATATCGAACGTTATTGTCTAATCACAAAAGTTAAAAATAGAAGACATGTGACAATAAAATGTGACATTAAATGCTTGATACAATTGGTGAATAGACATCACAAATGGTTCTGCATTTCTCTTTGTAATGGTTTTGTAACACACAATCAATCTGAGTGGAACAAAGTCAGCCAAATTTTGAATTTTGTTCAAAGAAGACTGACTTATTTCACTTTAAGAGAGAGACAGAATTGCAACCCTGTTCTCAATCTCTCTTTGTTTCTGTCTGTCTGTATGCTATTACTAATTTCCATCTGTTGGCTCAGTCGTGACAACACGTTTGAGTGAATACGCTCCACTGATTATCTAAACAAGCCTGGTCACTTAAGGCTTTTGTACCTCTTTTTGCAACTAGTCAC